>BPLR01018257.1:0-58571 GCA_021605095.1 Caerostris extrusa | reverse complement strand
TTACGTATTGCTGCAGGCAGATAGATGGCCCCATTGCCCACCATGGGGCAGTTGCGCCACTGATGATGATGATGATGATGATGATGATGAATGGATCGAATTATTTGCTAAAAACTTATGCTCTATTTATTATGGACAATGCAACAGAAAAGGCTCGAAGATTTTAATCGGGAATTATTTTTTGTCAATGAATTAAATAGATAAAAAAGAAATATCTTTCTAATTAATCTATTCATAAATTACAAAATACAACACTGACAAAAAAGTTTCTTTGAAATCGTGATAAAAAAGCGTCAAAATTCTTTGACAAACAAATTCAGATAGTTTATTATAAAAGAAACTAAAAGTACACAATATTTAAAGAAAAAAATTTCTTTTTTAATAATCTAATGTGGTTGATTGCCATATGATCCGATGAATTTCGCCAATCTTACGCTAATACGCTAATCTAAGTGTTTTACAATAGGTGACATCGTATACCAGGACAGTGCACACTTAAATAAATGTTTTAAAATACATTTCAATACATGTAACTTTTACGCATATTACATTTAAATATTTAAAAATCACATCTTAATACATATAATTTTAATATATAACACATTTAAATACTTATTTAAAATGCATTTAATAAATACAAAAATACATATTTAAAAGTGCATTTATCAAATAATGAAAATACATAGTTAAAATGTACATGTGACCTTTTAATAAATAATACACAATACAGATTTAAAAGTACGTGTGACACTTAATAAATAACACATTTAAACACATATTTAAAAAAGTACGTCATTTAATAAATAATACACTTTAGTAAATAGTTAAAAAGTACATGGGACATTTAATAAATAATACACTTAAATATATATTTAAAAGTACATGTGACGCTTAATAAATAATACACTTAAATACATATTTAAAAATACGTGACATTATACATTTCAATATACGTAACATTTAATACATAAAATGTTACGTACATGTTTAGAAAAAAGTGCATTTTTAATATATATTGCATAGCAAATTTAAGTACCTGTTTGTGATATCTACCAGCAGATAGTCAATACCAGTATACACACACGCAGAATTAATGGCGAGCTCAACTAGACCTTTGATAAGCAACTGTCGTAACTTCGGAACATCTTCTCCCTTCTGTATATCGCATATGTATACGCGCATCAAATGCATTATGTATGTACCCATATCAAAGTAGCCAGTACAGAAGGCTGGCCAACCTGGATGAAATGACAGCGTCAATTGCTGTCTGTTCAGGGTATTCCCGTATAGCATGCATGTTAGCTCGCTAATTTCAGCGTTATGCGATTTTCGTGTTATACACAATACTATTTCAGCTATAATATATCTTACTTTCTAGGAGTAATGATATAAAGTAATGTATATTTTTAAAGAGAAATATGTCGATAACTGATTCAAATCGTATCATGATGTTTTTTTCACCTTTAATATTAATTATCATTAAGTTTTTCAAAAGATACCGAAATCTGTGTTTATTTTAATTATTGTAACTTTTTAAATATCTTTATTGCTTTTTAGTTGGTGGTGTTTAGACTAATATATAATATAGATTGAATGTCTAATATATATTTTCTAATAGAAATGACCTTTTAAAGTTTTTCTTTAGGAAAATTTAATAATAATATATATTAGAAACTGTTTAACTGAAGTAAAAATGCAATAAAAGGTAAAAAAATTAAGAGAAAATTCTTAAATATATTAAAATTAATAGTTGAATGTCAATATGACAAATATTGAGGAGAACTATATATATATATCAGGAGAATTTAGATATCGTTTTAGGAAACCCTGCTATATAGTATTCCCGCTATATATATATGTGTGTGTGTGTGTAGACTTTAAAGTACCAGTTTGATTCTGCAAATGTTTAACGACAGAGGGAGGCAATCTAGAGGGTGTATTTCAAACTAGCGACATAAAAGAAGCGTTGCTTGCAGTTTCTCTCAACAACACATATTTAATGAAATAACATTTTACATCATCTATTTACTAGAAAGTATGGATACATTCACAACCATTTTCTTCCAATCTGTTGACGCAGAGGTTCATTCCATGATTTTAGCCAGAGTTAGCTTTCTCCTCCCCCCAAACTGCGGTACGGGTTTTTCCTGGTATGTCCTTCTTCCTGGCCTAGAGTTCAAACGGCTCCAATGCCGCCACTAACATGGCAAAATGGTTGACACCATGGAGACGTGAAAGGCAAATAGTCCTTGATGTGTTTTCCATCTGGTGCTGGTAGTAGGCAAAAAACAAATCCTACATATATATATATATTGGTTTAGGATATCAAAATCAATCGTATATATATATATAACATATTATATAATACCATATATATATATATATGTGTGTGTATGTATGTGTGTAATTTTTTTCTTTAATATATAACTGAGATGACTTATTACTCTCTTTGAGGTTTTCGTTAATTAGCAGCTTGTGAAAGTGTAGTTATTGGTGGAGTGATTTAGTGTTTCTTGGAAGAGATATCGTATAAGTTGAAATTATATACTATGGGACATCATCTTGAAAGTTATATATATATATATATATTGTACGCTTGTAGAACTTTAAGAAACGATTGTATTTGCCTTAAGAAATTTCTGGTAGACATGAAAATTTAGGATACAGAGAAACTATTCCGTACTTAAAGGATAAATAAAACATATTAACAAAAATCAAACGAACTTATACATGCCAACACGACCTGATGGCCAATTGGCTAGCGTGGCCTTTGGTACCATAGGCTTTTAGATTCGAATCCTGGCGGTGGCATGGATGCTTGTGAATGGTTCAGAATCCACGTTAAACTGTAGGTCCCAATCTAATTCGCCCAAAGTGTGCTCCAAATAACAGTAGAGCGATGTTTATCGCTCTACTGTTAACCAAAAACCAAATTAAAACCAATTAACCAAAAACCCAAATTAAACCACATTATACAGACTAATTTATACAAACAAAAAAGACTTTATCAAAAGAGTAGAATTAATACAAATCACTTATTTATTTGCCAAAGTATAACAATAAATAGTTATTCCTTAGTAAGATATATCATTTCCTTCAAATGCAATAGTTACATGTCACCATCTCTCCATGCTAAAGTAAGAATGCCCTTGCTCACGACCACCTGGTTTTTTATTCTCTAGTGTAAAGATAAAAAAATTAAGAACAAAAAATTATTAGAAAAAATATTCTTTTTCAGTTTTTTCAACTAAAAAGTTTTAATAATAATAAATACGCATCCATACAATGCCCTTTAAAGTTTAAAGTTGTTGTTGTTAAATAAGTTTCCTCGGAATTTTCTCTACATGTTCTCTGATCTTTAGAACTCCGCTGTAATTTCATTACATACATCAAGAATTCATTTAAAAACAAAAAAGAAAAAATTTCTCTTGATTGAATTTGTTTTGATTAACTTTTCTCGATAAGGCTTTGAACATTACTTTAATTCTGATATAAAAACTACTAGAGAAATTTATTCTTTTTTTTTCTTCTTATTTCTGATAAGAAATTGGGAAAGAAAAAAAAACTTTTCTCTTTCAGTTTTAGGGCATTTTATTTTGAAAATATTTCCTTTAAATGTAGGTGTTTTCTTTAAAGACTTTATAGTTCCCAAAATAGTTAAAGAATTGTTGGTAATTGAACAAGAAGAAGAATTTTTTTAAAAACAGTTTCAGCTAGAAATAATAATTCTTGTATTTTTATAAAGAATTAAAGTGATTGTTATATTGTTCCTCATCTAACTCAAATCGTTAGGTGTAGTTTTAAGATAAAAATTGCCATCAAATTTTTTAAAGTTATTTACAATTTTATTTATTTTAATCCATAATTATGAACTTTTAAAAATGTTTAAGGATCAAAGCAATATATATATATATAAAATAAATTATTTAAATTGAAAGGAAATTTTAAAAAAAAGATATTGCCTTCTATTTCTACAAAAAAGGAAATAAGATATGTAAGTAAACGATTATAAAATAGAAAAAAATCTTAAAAACAAGCTTAATTCGGGTCAAAAGATTGCATTTCAAAAAATGAGATCAAAATGAAGTGAAATGCTATCATTCGAAAATACTTCTCAGATAAACTATAAAATAAGAAAAATCCAAATAATGAAGATAATTACAATAATCCATAATTTAAAAGCAAAATGTTTAAGAGTCAAAGCAAAGTAATATTAAGCAATTTATTTGAAATAAAATGAAAATTGTCAGAAAAATAATACTTTCTATTCCAACATTTCCACGTAAAGAAAATAAAATGTAAGCAAACGATTATAAAATAGTCAAAATTATCATAATCAAGCCAGATTCGTCGCAAACGATTTCATTTCAAAACTGAGATTGAAATGAAATGAAATGATAACCGTAAGAAGGATATTAACTTCTATTTCTACAAAAAGAAAACAGAATATAAGCAAACGATTATAAAATAGCCAAAAATCTCATAAAGAAGTGTAATTCGGAGCAAACGATTTCATTTCAAATTTTGAGATTGAAATGAAATTAAATTAAAACTGTAAGAAAGATATTACCTTCTGTTTCTACAGAAAGAAAATAGGATGTAAGCAAACGATTATGAAATATCAAAAAGCTCATAAATAAGTCTAATTCTTGGCAAACGATTGCGTTAAAGAATTAAATTGAAATGAAATGAAATGCTGTCATTCGAAAATACTTATCAGATAAACATTAAAAGAATAATAAACATCCAAACAATGAAAAAAATTACAATAAAGAACGACTTTTTTTTTTACCTTTTTATCAATAATCAGTCTTACAAAAAAAAAAGTGACTTAATACTATGGAAGCATGATTTACGTCGAGATCAAACAACATAAATAAAAACATTAAATGATATTATATCACATATTTCATCCGTTTTATGATAAGAAAGCGATATAACGTCTTCTGAACTTTTTTTATGGTCATTCATTGTTTAGTGGGCTATTTATTGTTGTTTTTGATAATCCTATATATGAACATCGTAGGGTTGGTGTGATAGTGGATAGGAAACATATATGTCTTCTTAAAAATGTATTGTTTACGGTATATATTGGGAAACCAGCCAACTTACAAAGAAGAATAAATATCAGTGATTTATTCCATTTTTCTATCATCCAGTATTTTAATACATCCTATTTTATTTATGGTACTTCATATTTTTAATATTAAAATAATTAATTAATACATAAGTAATGAACTGTAGAAAATTTAATACTATTATAATAAGTTACTCATCATTTAGTATGTCTTTAATCACAGATACTATGTAAAAAGTATGCCATTCTAAAAACAATTAAACATTAGGCCATTAGGGTTGACATCTCAACAACTGGCTGCTTGATGACTATTTGGCTTTTGGTACCACAGGGTTCAGGTTCTAATCCTGGCGGGGGCATGGATGTTTGTGAGTGGTTCGGAATCCACGTTAAACTGTAGGTCTCGGTCTAATTAGCCTAAAGTGTGCTCAAAAATGACCGTAGAGCGAAAAACCAAATCAAACCTAATCTCAACAACTGATTTATAGGTGCGAGAGTTTTGATAATGCAGTTATTTTGTTAGATTCTTAAGTCTGCAATTCCGACTATCATCTCTCTGAAGCCTACTGACTTGCAAAGAACTAAAGACTGTATATCTAATTTAAGTATTCTCTAAAACCTAGTTAAAAAAATATATTTTGCAATGGATTCCGGCTCACTGTGGAATTCTTAAGTTTGCAATTCAGGCTCTAGTCAGCAATTCAGGCTATCATCTTTCTGAGGCCTGCTGACTCGCAAGGAACTAAAAACTGTATATCTAATTTAAGTATTTTGCAAAATCTACTTAAGAAAGCTATTTTGCAATGGATTCCTATTTTTTTGTGCTAAAGATAATCGGAATCCCTACAGATTCCATGGGATTCTTTCCCTTACTCAACTGTAATGCGAGTAAAAAGAAGAACGTATGCATAAGGACTTCCGTGGCTCACTGTGGAATTCTTAAATTTGCAATTCAGGCTATAGTCAGCAATTCTGGCTATCATCTCTCTGAAGCCTACTGAGTTCTGAAACCTACTGAGTTCTTTACCAAATAAATAACTAAAGAACTGTATATATAATTAAAGTATTTTTACAAAAACCTACTTAAAAGCTATTTTGCAATGGATTTCGGCTCACTGTAGAATCCATGGTAACGATATGACCTATTCGATTTTTTGGCTAAAAGGGAACCAGAATCAACAGATTCCAAGAGATTCTATTCCTTATTCATAGTGCGAGTCATAAAAGAACTCATGCATAAAAGACTTCCTATCCAGGCAAGTAGACAAAATAAAGGAAAAGTGTTGGTGGAATCTCTTTTAATGGCTCCAGCTGTCCCTAGACGACATGTTGTTGCAGCTTTTCGGTTGAGAAGTGGGCGTGATTGCCTTGCAGGACATTTATTTAGATTTAACATCTATTAGTCCCCTAATTGTGTATTATGCGGGGAGAGACACTGCTATGGATGCATCGCATCTTAAAGAATGCCCCAAGGTATCTGGACATTTATGTGATAGGCTACTGGCAGATAGAGAGAAACTTCAAGATCTCCTGGCTGGTTGACTTTTGACACTTTTTTTTTATGCTGTTTTTGCATGTTGTTTTTTAAAAGCTTAACTTCATGTGTATGATTGTCATCCACTAAATGAAATTTGTATGTTCAAGTGTTACTGCTAAAAATAAATAAATAAATAAATGAACATGATAGAATAAATATCTGCTTAACAATGTTCTATCAAAAGTTTACACGGGGGTCTGATGACCGAGTGGGTAGTGTTCTGGCCCTCAGTGCCACATGTTTCGGGTTCGAGTCACGGTGGTGCCATGGATGTTTGTAGTGGTTCGAATCCACTTTAAACCGTGGTTCCCGGTCTAATACGACTGTAGAACGTTAGGCTGACAACCCTACCCCCGTAAAAACAAAAGATTTCTTGTCTCGAAGTCTGCCAGTAGGCAGACGATCTTGGCCCATCATGGGACTGTTGCGCCACTGATGATGGTGATGATAAAAAAACGCGAACCTCTTTTGCATTATTCTGATATTATAACAATTATGGATATATCTCTAAATTGCAATATTACAATATAATAGTTATGAGTTGCAAAGGCATATATCTGCCTTAATTTACTCCGATATTATAAAAGCTTAGAGTAGCAGAAGCATATTTTAAAAATTGTCTTAATGTAAAGATACATTACAGTAGTATCTTTACATTACATTACATCATGTAGTGAATATGCTATCAATAATGTCCAATGAATGTCCCGGTCTAATATGATCGTAGAGTGTTGTGGGGGTAGTGTTACTCGCGTTTGTAGCATATCTTCAATCTACGTTCACCCTGGGTAGTGCTAAATGAGTAACAGCTTTCGTCAGTACAGCCCACTTTGGGTTGCTCACAGGGACATGGTCAATACGACCTAGTCCTCGACGCAATTAAGAAAAATCAACAATTAAATAAATAATAAAAATAAAGCTTTTAAAAATAGACATACAATAATGGCATTCAAAGACAAAAAAAAATTGAACACTTATTTCCTGAAAATCTAATTTAATAAATATGTCATTTTTTTATTGGGAAAGTTTGCTTTTAATTTCTAGCAAAAGCGAAACGATATCCAATTCATAAGCTTTTAGTAAAACAACTAAAAGCTTTTTTACCTTGGAGGTTTTAACTCAAATAATTTCATTATCTTTTACTAAGAGATAGATTAATTTAATGTATCTATTTTTGTTACAATATTGGGAAAGATAATGAAATCAAGAAAATAAAAACTTAACAAAGAGATATGAATTACAGAATCAATTAGCTGCACTAGTATAGATACAGCAAAGTGATATCTTTATCCCTAATAAAGGAAAAAAATGTTCTCTCAGTTTTATGGAAAAAAAAAGTTGCTCTTGTAGTTTTCCTGGTTTATGACTTTTTCTCTAGATTGGTGAAACTATAAAGCAGGGAATCTAATTATATATTAAATAATTTCCCCAAAATTGTAATTTAATTAACCCTTTTAAAGATTTAATGAACAGACTATATCCTAGAAAAATATTTGTTTTTCGCAAATCACTGATCCAGAATGTTTTTTTTTTTATTTATTTATTATTTTTTTGTGAATAATTTGTTCAGTTGTAATCAATTAATATTTTTTAATTTTAATTTTAGTTTAAACTATTTATTTGACTTAATCTTTTATGAAAAAGGGTTTTTTTTATATGATAATATTCTAATTTTATTAATTTTTTAATTAATTTTAAATTTTTCTTGCTGATACTGTTTAGTTTTTCTGAAAAATGGTTTTCTTTTTATAACAATAAGTTACTTAAAAAGCAATTTAAATAATAATAGTTTTAATTTATATTATTATCTTTTTCAAATGAAACAGTTTTCTTTTATAATAATTCCATTATGTAAAATGAAATGCCACTAAACTTTGTCATTATTATGACAAGTTTAAAAATTTTGCAAAAAAGAAAAAGTTTAAAAAAAATACCCAGACCTAACAAATTTATCGTATTGAGCAGACATTTTCACTACAATACAAATTATTGCATTTTCATCAGACTTTCAAACGATATTCATCTCGAAAATGTGTTCTACGATAAAAGAAATAATTTAAAAAATCAAATCAAAATCTGATTTTAGTTAAATATGAATCTAATTTTGTTTTCTTGCAAAAAGCAATTATCACAAATTACGATAAAAGCTTAACTAATTCTTTTAAAAATTTCTTTAATATGAACAAAGAAGAAAAAGCATTACATATAGGGATTGCAATATCGGACCAAAAGTTCAATACCGGTATTCGGTATTTTTAGATCTTAATACCGGGATACCGGTTTTAATACAGGTAGTAGAAATTTTAGAAAAGAAAGAAAAGCACAGGTGTTTAAGTACCTGTTTTATTAGGGGAATGTAAATATGACAAAAAATTTGTAACTTATAAATTATTACAGTATATAAAGAATCACAAAAAAAAGTAAAGGAACATCTTATTTATTTAAATCACTAAAAAATGTAAGTATCACTATTCAGTCTGTGATACTATTACAAATTTTTGAAAAATGATATTAAAAACATAATGCATCAATTGTACTATCATTAAGCCTGGAACGTAATTTTTGTGCAAAAATGATCAGCTGACGAAAAACGCTCTTTCAGCATCTACGCTAGTGGTGGTACTGTTAGCAATGCGGATACACTTTTTCAAGTATTTACCTCTAAATCCCTCATCTTCAAATAAATCTATTTCTCGTGGATTGTTTTGGATATAGCTGATTTCTTGTATTATATTTTGGTTTGTTGACATTTTTTTTTAGTTATCTCCAATTCTAATTTTTCTTCAAGAGATGATTCCTTTTCACTATCAACATTAGTGTCATCATAATCTTCGATCTGAATTCTTCTGAATATGGAAAGGTTCTGAATTCTGAATAAGAATTTACAGATAAAAAAAATAAAAATTTCACAAATAAGAATTCTTTCACAGATAAGAATTCTAAATTTCTAGTAAATATCGAAAAACCGGTATTTAAAGTTGTGAATACCGATATTACAAAAACTGTACAAATGGCTCAAAATACCGGTATTCGGTATCCCGGTATTGCAATCCCTAATTACATATAATCCTAATAAAGAATAATTCTGAACTAGATCAGGGAAGGAAAATTTCAAAATAAGCCTCAACAATTTTGAATGATAGAAAAACCAAAGCAGTCACTTAACAAAATTGCGTTTTTCAACAAATTATTCATCTATATAAAACTTATGTTAAAAACAAATATTTTATCTGCAGTTTATATTTGTTGAATATTTCAAGGAAATGAACAACGTATTTTCGTTTCTTAACATTAAAATTGTTTCTATCAGACTTAACTAGAATTTACAAAATTTACGATATTAACTTCTTATTCAAATATATCTTAATTAACTTAATCCATGAAATGAAATAGCCCTTACTGAAAAGCGAAATTAGATGAGCATTATCAGTGGTGAAATTTTCACTAGAATTAGAAGTTTACGTGTAATGATTATGTAACACACACAGGTTTTAAACTATGCTTAAAATATGAGCTATTTCAAACAGAGATAAAAAAGGATATTCTCCATTTTCGCTTCCAATAAATTTGGATAACTCCCAACTTGTTCAAACTTTTCGCACGTTTTGCGAACGTGGTTGAATTATCCTAAAGCCAGATATCTGGATGTAAAGAATCTGAAGTGCGGTTCATTTAAATTTTGAAGAGTAAGTATCGTCGTATTTTGACGTTTCAGCAAAAGTTATGATTAACTATTGAATCATTTAAGATCGTGGAATATTAATCTCCCTGAGTGTTCATCATATTGTGCAGGCATTTCTTTTAAAAAATAAAATGGGGATCGTTGAATACAGATTAATTGAACAGGCGCATGAGGAATCTAATTCATGAGTGAATTGAGGAATCTAATTCAAAGGTACTTGCATATTAACCGCATACCTGCCATGGATCGTTCGTAATAACCTCAGCGCGTATGAATATCCACAACTGATCACTTGTATTAACATTTTCCGCTCGAACAACTTTTGAACATTATCCGTACGAACAACTTTTGAACATTATCCGTACGAACAACTTTTGAACATTATCCGTACGAACAACTTTGAACATTTTTATGCTAAAATTGCCTGCCCTAAAAGAAACTTTGTTGATATTTACCAATGGCAATGGCAAAGGTATTCTAATATTCCTTGCTAAACATTTTTTAGCTGAAACCAAACTTGGTTGACATTCCCCAATGGCAATGAAATTCAAACATTTTTACATCTCGGATGTTTTTCTACAATGAATATTTCTACTATGAACATTTTCTATTAAACATGTTTTGGCCGTAATAAAATTTGGTAGACACTCGTAAGTCGCGATGGCATTTGAATATTTTTAACTTTCGAACATTTTCTGTTAAGTATTTTTCAACCATAATAAAACTTGGTTGACATTCGTCAATCGCATTGGCAATGGCATTTGAACATTTTTAAGGAACATTTCGAACATTTTCTGTTAAATATTTGCCAGCCGAAATAAGCTTGGTTGACATTCCCCAATGGCAGTGACATTCCAATATTTTTACACCTCGAATGTTTTTTGAAATGAGTATCTCTACGGATATTTTCTATTAAAAATTTTTCAATCATAAAAAATTGGTTGATATTCGCCAATTGCAATGGCAATGGCATCTCAACATTTTTAAGTTTAGAACATTTTCTGTTAAGCATTTTTTTGGTCATAACAAAACTTGGTTGACGTTCCACAGTGGCAATGACTTTCCAATATTTTTAATCTCAAAAATTTTCTGCAATGATTATTTCTACTACGAACATTTTCTGCTAAACATTTTTTGCCGTAACAAAACTTAGTTGTCATTCACCAATAAAAATGACACTCGATCATTTTTGCATTTTGAATGTCTTCTTCAACGAATATTTTTATAACGAATATTTTCTGTTAAATATTTTATGGCTGAAACAAAACTTGATTGATATTCTCTAATGACAACGAACAAATTTTTGTGTTTTATTCTAAGCAACGAAAGTATTCATTAACGATACATCAGAACTAATAGTAATTGTAATTTTTACAAAAAAAAAAAATGATCGCTCCATCATATTTAAATTTACTAAGCAATGATTTAATAATAGCGTCCTTTTCAATTTTGTATATCTTTTAATATCACAAAGTTTTTATGCATTTTCTGAACAGTTTATTCTAAAACGTTGAGATCTGATGCTGTAAAAATATTTCCAATATTATAAAAAGACACAATGAATTATATAATATGCATACTAAAGATAGAGCTGAAAAATCCAAGCTGTGGGACTGATCCATGATAAATTATCCACGCTGAACACCTTAAAAATATTGCATTCGAAAATAAATAAACAAACCAACTCACCGAGCAGTGGTAGTCGCGATTGGATATACCAACATATTTTTACCATAATTTCACAGAGATTAAGAGATATGAGAAATTATTTTATTCCACACACTCATACAACCATTTTCTATTCTATGGAACAGAGTTTGAACACTCATCATGTAACACATAAATACATTCGAATCATTCCAAAGCACGTACCGCCATTTTGCAGTAATCCTTTTTCATTGGGGAATCGTTCTATGCCAACCTATTATAAAATATGTCTACAGATAGTTCTTATTCTACATTTAGAAAACATTTTACATACTTAAAGACGGAAAGTAATATCTAAGGCGAACGTGATCACTTTACTGTGAATACAAGTCCAGCAGACGATTTTATTCGCGTATTGTACTCATTCTAGAGAAAATAATTCCTTTTTCGAACAGTTTTTACTTCTTTTAGAACTTTTCTACATTTTCTTCCGTTTTGGATTTGGGGTGTCTACTCCTTTTTGAAAAATATTTCCTAACTTAAGCTCCTTTGAGAGAGATGCTTCACATTCGAGAAAAATGAACCGAATCTTTTTAAAATTTCTTTTTTTATTTTATGGAATTTGTTTTCTATTTTCGAAGGGGAAAAAAAAAAAAAAAAAAAAAATGGCTACTCTTTGCAAAGCTTATTTTGCAAGGAAAAAAAAAAGTAGATAAAAATTCATTTTTTGAAGGAAATTATGTGAAATGTTTTTAAGCACATTTTATTTCGATTTGAAAACTACGAATTCAACAATTTGATAAATTTAAATGGTTAACTTTATTAATATTCAACATACAATAATTGTATTCAAAATTAAGTTATGTTTTTTATGCATTGGGAATTATATTGATAGTTGAATTCATAAAAGTTTAGAAAGAATTTTGAAAATTAAAATTTATATTTGAGTTTAAAATTTGCAACATTAATTAATTTCTTACAAAAAAATTAATTAAATAGGCAAAAATTGTTAAATGTATAAACATTCATTATTTTTTTTATCTATTTTATTTTAATTTTTAAAAAATCATTTATTTTCAGAAGTTATGTCAGAATAAAATAAATAAAATTATTAAAAAAAAAATTTTTACTATACTTTTAGACTGTTCTTAAATTTTTTTTTTTTTTTGAAAATGTCATTAATGTAGTAATATATTATGGAAACTGGAATTATTTATATAAATTTTTCAATGATACATTTTTAAATAGTGCAATATGAAATTAGTCTTATTATGTAAATTGGGATCAGAACTCAATTCGTAAAATATCTTAAAGTAAATATTATTAAAATAATCAAATGGCTAAAATAATGTAAATAATAATAATAATAATGTTAAAATAATGTAATTGAAGTAATAATAATAATAATCAAATATTATTAATATAATGGAAATGTCATTCATGTAGCAATATATTATGGAAACTGGAATTATTTATATAAATTTTTCAATGTTACTTTTAAGTAGTTCAATATGAAATTATACTTGTAATGTAAATTGAAATCAGAACTCAATTCGTAAAATATCTTAATGTAAATATTAATTATAAGAAAAGTTTTCATTATCTACCTTGAGAAATGATCTTAATAGAAAGCAACCATTATTTCAAGTAAAGAATAATCCTTAGCTTTTCATGCAAATAAACAGTTTTACGAGAATTCTATTCTACGATCTTCTTTTAAAATGGATTTAGAACAATATAAAAATTAATTATTCTGTTCTACGACCTTCTTTTAAAATTAAATTAGAATTATATAAAAATTAATTAATGAATTCTGTTCTACGACCTTCTTTTAAAAATAATAGACTTAGAATAATTTAAAAATTAATTAATGAATTATGTTTCATGACCTTCTTTTGAAATGAACTTAGAATTATATAAAAATTAATTAATTAATTAAAATTCATAATAATTATAACCAGTGTAGTTTAACTATAACTTTTTTTTTAAATGACAAGTTTAGTTTATAATTATCTTTTAAAAACATTTCTGCAATTCGAGTTTGACTCTGGAGCAAAGAATACCTTAAGGTCAAGAGCCATTTTGTCTAAAATGTCATTAATGACATCTCCCGTCATGCCTTGCGCGAACCCACGGAAGAAGATAGCAAATGGGAGCTGACGAGGGATTCATGGTAATGGGCAGATGGCTAATGGGACGAGATTAGCAAAAGGAGATCATCAGGTAAACGGATTACTCAGGGATGGAGACCCAAATCATAACTCCTTTGTTCTGATGGACACAAAATGAAAGGCTCTTAGTTGCCCAGGAGCTTTTCCTGTGGGGATAAAGAATTGGCCGTGCATTTTTGTGAACAATTCATAAAGACCAGGAAATTCAAGGTTATTTTCCAATGTTAAGTTAAATGAATCTTAAAAAATTCGAAATTAAATTAGTAGAATTTTATAATTTTTTTTAAAGAAAAATGAAATAGCAGGTATGTGACAAAAAAAACTCGAAATTAAAATGGATGATATGATGTCGAATCCTTCTGAATCTGTGTTAAACTAATTATGGAAGAAGATTGCTATTGTTGGTAGTAGGTTATACTTATAGAGCTTTCTTGAATTATTCCAGGCTTAACATAGCCGATTTAAAAGATTAATATTGGGGATTAAGAGACTACATAAATGTCAATTCTGTACAAACATAAAAAATTTAATTGATTAAAAGGTGAATATTGGGGATTAATAGACTACTTAAATGTCAAAGTTGTAAAAACATAAAAATTTCATATCATTTCCATTCGCGTTGGATGATAAAGTTAAAAATGCCAACTGTAAAAATAGCTAACTCTAATTAGAAAATATTTGTCCATGGAAAGAATTTTCTTAGAATAAATTCTTATTATATGTTCTTTTACTAGAAATAATCAATAACAATATATCCAAGTTCTTAATAAAAGCTATTTTTTCATTATTTAGCTTCTTAGCAAATGTTTTCATATGCTGGTGAGGGTATTTCACTTCATTTCCAAGAACCAGGTTCTTAATTAATGATCAATAACGATATATCCAGGTTCTTAATAAATGTTATTTTTTCATTATTTAGCTTCTTATTTAATTTTCTGGAGAAAGTACTTCACTTCATTTTCCAAGATCCAGGTTCTAAATAAATGCTATTTTTTCATTATTTAGCTTCTTATTTAATTTTCTGGAGAAGTATTTCACTTCATTTTCCAAGATCCAGGTTCTAAATAAATGCTATTTTTTCATTATTTAGCTTCTTATTTAATTTTCTGGAGAAAGTATTTCACTTCTTTTCAAGATCCAGGTTCTAAATAAATGCTATTTTTCATTATTTAGCTTCTTAGCAAATTAATTTTCTGGTGAAAGTATTTCACTTCATTTCCAAGAACCAGGTTCTAAATAAATGCTATTTTTTTTCATTATTTAATTTAATTTTCTGAGAAAGTACTTCATCATTTTCAAGGTTCTTAATAAATGTTATTTTTTCATTATTTAGCTTCTTATTTAATTTTCTGGAGAAAGTATTTCACTTCTTTTCCAAGATCCAGGTTCTAAATAAATGCTATTTTTTCATTATTTAGCTTCTTATTTAATTTTCTGGAGAAAGTATTTCACTTCATTTCCAAGATCCAGGTTCTAAATAAATGCTATTTTTTTTTCATTATTTAGCTTCTTATTTAATTTTCTGGAGAAAAGTACTTCATTCATTTTCAAGATCCAGGTTCTAAATAAATGCTATTTTTTTCATTATTTAGCTTCTTAGAAAATGATTTAATTTTCTGGTGATAGTATTTCACTTCATTTCCATGATCCAGGTTCTTAATAAATGCTATTTTTTCATTATTTTTGCTTCTTAGAAAATGATTTAATTTTCTGGTATTATATTTCACTTCATTTCTAAGATAATCATATTAATATTATCATCATTAATATTATCGTCTTAGCACGTTATTAATATTAATCCTTTACAATTCTTTATAAAAATCTTTTATGGCATCATTTTTGTTTAATCAGTATTATGAAGGAAAAAAATAATTAATAGGAAATCTATTCAATGTTTTCCACTTAAATGCTTGTCATATAAAAAAAAAAAGATTAGATTATTAGGAAAAAAAAAGCTTTTATCAATGTATCTGAAACATAAAAATACATCCTTCTAAAACTTTCAAGTTTCTTTAAAAAAAAAGAAAGAAAAAGTTGAAGTTAAAGTATTTATTTCTAATGGCCAAATTTCCTGACACTGCTTTCAACTCAGCCTTTTTTCTGAGTCACATTGTTGTTGTGTACTTTCCTAATGATTTTACGAAGCAGAATGAAATCCATAAGAACAACTTTTTTTGAAAGTTTGAATAGGACATTGAATAGACCTTCTATTCTTGTGGACAGATATTCTTTTACAATTTCTTTTGAACTAATAGAAATTCATTAAAAACTTCATTGTTAGTTAGCGATTAGGAAATAAAGTTTATCGAAAAGAAAGAATTTAATGATTTCATTTTGAATGTTTCCTTTTTTTCGAATTTCTGCGAAACAGTGTCATTATTTCCCATTATTCTCAAAAGATTATATTTCCAAGAGGTTTGGCACGTGGTTTACGTAACTTCGCTTTAGAATATTTTTATACAACATGGTCATTTAGTTGCTGTAAATTGTTCAAAATGTATTAGAAAAAAAAAGAAATAAATAGTGCAGAATTCACTGATGCTTATCAAAAACAGTATTTATTTTGTCAAACAAAGCCTTTATTGAAACAAAATATCAAAATAATTAGAAAATATGGTGATTTTTTTTTAAAATTTATTACTTCTCCTTCTTCAATGGCGCAACAGCCTCATGCTAGGGCCAAGGGCGTTTGCCTACTGGCAGATTTCGAGTCAGGAGGTTTTCTTTTTATGAGTAGAGTTTTCAGCTCTACGCTTAACGCTGTACAGTTACATTAGACAGGAGGGATCTACTGTTTAAAGTGGATTCCGAACCACTACAAACATTCATGGAGTCAGTACTGTGAAAACCTGTGGCACTGAGTGCCAGAGCGCTAATTTATAACATTTATCATAAACAAATTTTTATATAGTATAATATTTCATTTATATTGCAATAAAAATGCGCTTCATTTCATGATAAGGTAAAAAACTGAGGTCATATTTCAAAAGATTACATAATTACATAAAATTACATTTAGTTTTCTTAGTAGTTGTATCTGATAATTTTTATCAGAAAATTTTGATATATTTTGCAATAAATTAGTAGCAAAAATTTGTAAAAAATGATTCAACTATAAATATTTGATATAATCATCTCTTATAACCATACTTCCTTTATATGACATTCTTTTTATATTAGTAGATTACTTAATATCAGTGACAAAAAAAAAGTCAAAAAAACTGGAAAAAGTTTTATGTGAAAGTCTTCAATTTATAACAAAGCTTATTTTGCACGTGCATCAATTAAAATTTTTATATTTACGTAGTTTCTTATTTATCGGAACTACGTGACTTGTGACTTAAATAAATCTTTATTATATCATGCATGAAAAGAGTTATAGTTTTTGGAAACTTTTTTAAAATGAAAATGAAAATAGTTTTTTTGGAATCTTCTAGAATTTTCCTTAAACGTAGGAGGGAAATTTTCTCCCTTTATGCATTTAGATGTTAAAGGTTAATATAAAATTAAAAAGCATCATTTATATTGCAATTGGTATATTTAATGTTAAATAAGTGAACTTAACCAGGGGATGAGTAAAGTATACATCAGAATAAATTGGATTCATTGCAATGCTAACATATGGGAATTACAACGTTAACATACGGGAATTGCAATGTTAAGATATAGGGATTGCAATGCCAGCATATGGAACTTGCAGTGTTAACATATGGGATTTGCAATATACCATGTTTGCAAGATACCTGTCCCATACCTCAGTACCCTCTACAAATTAAACATTCAAGCCAGATACACTGTAATATTGCCCACAGCATCTCGAAACTTGGTGTTCCAACTCAACATTTTTTAAGACTTCAAACACCTGATATCTACTGCATATTATATATTCAATTATGATAAAAAGAGGATGCAATATTTATATAGTACCCACAGTATGTCCAAACTTGGTTGTCCAACTTGATAATTTTTAATGTCATCCCATTCTCCATATCTGCTAAAGTCTTATTATACAATCAAGCATGATAAAAACGCAACATGACTTGCACGATATTTGGTTTTCCAACTTGACAATTTTTAACGATGTTCCACATCTCATATCCGCTACATATTTTACATTCAAACATAATGTAACATGACCTACACAAAACGTGCTTTTCCAACTTGACAATTCTTAACAGCCTCATGTCCTCTACATATTATACAGTCAGCATGATAAAATGTATCATTGCCCACAACATCTCGAAACTTTTTTTTTTTCCAACTTCACATGACGCCACTTCCACATTCTATTTATGCAAGCATGATAAAAAACCTAACATAGCCTCCACGAAACTTTGTATTCCAACTTTCAAACAACGCGGAAGCCATTTCATACCCATCTCATTTTAATTACCTGGAAAGCCACCAAATGCATTCTTTATATTTGTTTCTCCCCATGTTTCGACAACAAGGTTCTATTGAACCCTCCACAAAGATCCACTTTTATTTCTTCCAACGCTGAGCAGAATCCCTTGGGGATGCCGCTAATTCGCTGGGACGTGAGTGGCGGGAAGAGGACGATGTTTGTCTTCAATCCAATAAGAGACAGGAGCTCTCTCTCTCTGTCCTGATCCTCATCGAAATTCCGCAGTGCGTGGGAGGGAGAGTGCCCCTCTCTGAAGTTCAAAATGAATCGAAGTACTCATGACCCGAGGTGATTTCCATCAGGGGTGGATGATTCGTCTTCTTTTTTTGTTGCATCTCTCCGGGTACAGTGCTCTTGAATGAAAGTGTCTTATAGGTCGTGAAAGGTCGACTTAGCGTAATACTTTATATGGTTACGTACAATATTATTGAGACTTTTATGGTATACGGTTACGTATAATTTTATTAAGACATTTATAGTATACGGTTACGTACAATAATATTAAAACTTATAACTTATATGGTATATGGTTACGTATAATATTATTAAAACATATATGGCAAAATATTACTAAAACATTATATGGTTACATTATATGATTTCGTATATGTAACGCATACATAATCATATAATCTAACATATATAATTACGGTTATGATATGGTTATGGTATTATATGATATGGTTACATTATATTTACAACTTATGGTACTGTAACTTATGGTACGTATATGGCTGCATACAATAATATTAAACCTTTATATGATTACATATATGTAAAATAAATGTAAAGTATGTAATGATATAATGCAATGTAATGCTTAATATTACTTATTTTTATTGCTTATTGTTGTAGAAACTATTAGGTCGATAGAAATTTATAGCTATTGCTTATTGTAATAGAAACTATTAGGCCAATGGAAATTTATAGCTATTATAGAAATTGTTAGGTCAATGGAAATTTATAACTACTGCTTAATGTTATAGAAACTATTAGCTCGATGGAAATTTATAGCTATTTTTTATTGTTATAGAAACTATTAAGTTGATGGAAATTTACAGCTATTGTTTATTGTTATAGAAACTACTAAGTCGATGGAAATTTAACAGAATCAGCATTGACAACGCCTGGTTAGAATATATATATATATATATATATGGTTTTATTCAATATGACATTTACTTGAAGGGCATTATTTGCCTTTTTTCTTTAGCAAGTCTCTTTGTGTTTTCACTTTGGATAGCTTTGAATCTGCTAAAATTTTACAGCTTCAATGGCAATCGTAATACTTGTCTTTCATAAAAAAAACCAAGATGTCATGTTTCTATTGTTTTAAGATTTTTAAAGAAAAGGAAATTTATTAAGGAAATATAGCCTCGCTTTTTACCTAGTATTCGAACATGAAAACTTGTCTGAAAAAAAGTAGATTTCTTCCAGATTCTTTTAAAAGATTAAAGTTAATTTCAGTTCTCTATTTTGCTATTTTATCAGAACACAGAACAAAAATTTTAATTTTAAAATAGATGAGTAATTTTTAAGAATAACCTAGAGTAGCTGATGTTGGACTAACCAATGTTATTCATTTGGTTTTCCATTAAAAATGAAACGAAAAAAATAATCTGCCTTTACAATTGCTGATCTAACTACCAAAAAGAAGAAAATGAAATTTTTATTAAAATAACTAATCAGATTTTTTTTTATAAATGGAACATTTTGTTTGATCAATTAAATTTTACAAAGAAAATATAATTTTTCAGTTTTCAAGGTTATTTTTTAAATATATAATCTTACCTTGAAAGAAATTAATCCACCCAATAAATATTCGCAAGAATTTAAAATTTCCAAGAACATATCAACTACTAAGACGAAGATTGCAGCTTTCTTCTTCTTAACATTTTTCTCGTGGTGCTCTTGAGTTAAAATAAAAGTTAAAATTAAAATGGAAAGACGAACATTGCTCTAGCACTATTTTCGTGGTACGTATGCATAACCAGAATGAGATTAAATAAAACTTTTCTTACTATGAAAGTTGTAAATGTAATAGAACCCATTCTCTGGTGTGATTTGAAGCACTATATATTTCTCAAGTTTTCTTCTTTAATGCGGAGTCTAGTTTTAAATTAGATTTCCCATTTGCTCTTTATGTCCTAGGGTTTCATGTATTTGAAAAATGCACTGTTTTTCGATGTTGTTCTATTTAATAAAACAATTGTGTAGGTGAAAAATAAGATGGTTTTTTTTTTTTGTAGTGATTCGATGAAAATTCGACGGCATTTCGATGAATTTTTTTAGTAATTTTTTTAGAGCATAAAATAACAACTATATCTCTTTTTGATGTCCATGTGCTATATCATATTTAGATTTAATTTTTTTTTAAAATTCTTTTCTAATCATTTCATGGAAAATATCAATTATATTTGTATAAAATAAATTTATGCAATCATTTCTTAACCAGAAAAATATATTTAAAAACATCTATAATTAAACATCTAATTTTATTGTTTTAATGCTAATATTTAAGAGGGAATTTTTCAAAATGAAAAACTAACCTCTTAATTTTTTTTGATTAGATCACATTAATTTTTTATAGGCAACTTATTAAACAACAAGATATTTAAAAAACAATAAGTGAAAAATAATTTATATATATATATATATTTATAATGAATATTTTTTTAATATTATATAAATAAATTTTTTTAATAAAATTTTTATAAAAATTTTATATGTGATAAATATTTAAATGTAAATAATTATGAATTATGTGTATAAATTTTATATGTAAATAAATATTTTTATGTTATATGTATATATGTAAATGATTGAGAAACTAGAAATTAATATAAATTAGGAAAATAATACGAATTGTTGAATATAAAAACAATAGAAATTAGTAAATATAAATTAGAAAAATAAATTGATGAACATAATTTATGAAATATTAAAAAACACGAAAATCAAAACTTTGGCATTCATATTTTTTGTTGAAATTTGGAAAAAAAATTGACGAAAAAATTTTAATTTAAGGAAACACTTCTAACTAAAGAATATGTAAAGCATATCCCATTGACACGCATAAATGTACATATGTATCTAATAAATATTAAATAAGCGATAAATATCCAATGAACATCTAATATAGTAAGTAAGTAAATAATAAGTAAGCAGGTACCAGAATATAAGTTTCAAGTATAAAAAATAAAAAAAAGAATAAATATAAGTAAAAATTATAATACTATCAGATTTTATCAGCTACTTACATATGCAAGCACACAATTATCATTATCACAACTTTATAGAAAAAAAGGTGACCTACAGTGAGCAAATACATGTTTATTATTAATATCGATACATAAATGATCATTAAATAAATGAAAATCAATATATAATGATCATTAAATAAATGAAAAATCAATATAAAATGATATAATAAAATCAATAATGAAACCATATTCTTAAATATAACGCGCTATGTTAAGTTATAAGTATTTTCTTAAACATTAAAATCTTTAGTACTTTCTCTTTTCCAAAGATAACGAAAATAAGTATTGTTCTACGTAATTAATTACTATTCCCGATAAATTCGATAATTGCCTCATTCCTTTTGTTAATGGGGCATTCCGTTTCCCTTATTAGTGGGAGGAAATGTTTTTCAGAAATGTTCCCTCACTAATTCAATTGCACATAATTGACTCGCAGGAAAACAAAGGAAATTAATTGCGAGTAATTACGAACGATTAGTATTAATGAAGCCCTGTGAGCGAGACTTCCGGAAACAAGAGAAGTCTTATTAGCGATTCGGTTTTGCCTTTATTTGATATTGGAAAATTAAATTGCTTATTAGAGTTAATTGGAATAAAATTTTAAGCGCACGTGGGCTCTAGTTGGACGAAAACGTAGTAAAAATTTGATCTGAAAACAATTAGTTGGCAATTTCATAATTTTTCTTTGTCTCATTACCCTTAAAATAAATGAATATTGTTTTCGAAGCGAGGGTTTTTCATTTCCTTGAGCCCTTTTAATTATTCTTATTTGTTAATTTTTTTTTTAAATTGCTTTCGAGTAATTATTGTATAAATAAACAATTAAATATTGTAAAATTGTTCTAAAAAGATCGTCTGATGGAAGAAAAAAGACAATTTTAATTCAAAGAGTAAATGAGAATTTTTGTGGAAAGAAAATCGTCTGTAATTCTATAATTTTTTTTTTTTTTTTTTTTAAAATGGCTGTTATGTGTTTTGTTCTTACGTTCTTACATTACGAGCTTCTTTATACATTATAATCATTTATAAAATAATTGAGAATAATTATTAAGTAATTTAATAAAAAATTAATTCAGAATAAAAAATTAATTCAGAATAAAAATTAATGTAAAATTGTTCTGAAAGATCGTCTGGTATAAGCAAAAAACGATTTTATTTCAGAGAGAAAATGAGATTTTTCGAGGAAAGAAAATCATTTGGAATTCTATCATTTTTTTTATTTTTAAAATGGCTGCTATGCGTTTTGTTCACGTTCAACATTAAAAGCTCTTTATACATGATATTTATTTATAAAATAATTGAGTGATTATTAAATAGTTCAATACAAAAATTAATTGAGTAATTATTAAATAATTTAAGAAAAATTAATTCAGAAGAAAAAATTATATAAAATTATTTTTACAGATCGTCTGGTGAAAGCAAAAACGATTTTATTTTAAAGAGAAAATGATATTTTTTGAGGAAAAAAAAATTGTTTGGAATTATATAATTTTCTTTTATTTTTAAAATGGCTGCTATTGCGTTTTGTTCTTACCTTCTTACATTACGAGCTTCTTTATACATTATATTTATTTATAAAATAATTGAGTAATTATTAAATAGTTCAATTCAAAAATTAATTTAATTATTAAATAATTTAAGAAAAAATAATTGAAGAAAAATTATATAAAAATTATTTTTACAGATCGTCTGGTGAAAGCAAAAACGATTTTATTTTAAAGAGAAAATGATATATTTTGAGGGAAAAAAAACGGTTTGGAAATAATTTTCTTTTATTTTTAAAATGGCTGCTAATTCTTAATTATTCTTTATACATTATATTTATTTATAAAATAATTGAGTTTATTATAGTTTAATACAAAAAATAATTGGGTAATTATTAAATAATTTAATAAAAATTAATTCAGAAGAAAAAATTCATGTAAAATTGTTCTTATAGATCGTCTGGTAAAAGCAAAAATAATTTTATTTCAAAGAGAAAATTAGATTTTTCAAAAAAGAAAATCGTTTGGAATTCTATAATTTTTTTTATTTTTAAAATTGCTGCTATGCGTTTTGTTCCTACATTTTTCTTACGTTCTTACATTAAGAGCTTTTTATACATGGTATTTATTTACAAAATAATTGAGTAATTATTAGTAATTTAATAAACAATTTATTTCAGAAGAAAAATGAATGTAAAATTGTTCTAAACGATCATCTGGCAAAAACGATTTTATTTCAAAGTACAAGTAAAAAACGAGATTTTTCCAAGAAAAGAAAATCATTTAGAATTCTATAATTTTTTTTTTTTTATTTTTAAGAATGCTATTTTGTTCTTACATATAATTCTAAATTTTATGAATAACCTGTATATCGGTCCATCTGATTATAATAATTTTTTTATTTATGAGATTTTCCGAGGAAAAAAATTGTTTGGAAATTTTTTATTTAATTTTTTTTTAAATTGCTGCTATGCGTTTTGTTCTTACATTCTTCTTATGTCTTAAATTACGAGCTTCTTTTATGCATGATATTTATTTATAAAATAATTGAGTAATTATTAAACAATGTAATAAAAAAATTAGGTACTTACGTATTAACGGTACCTTGGCGACATACTAGGCGGTTTTTAAGTGTCGCCAATCTTTATTATTTTGGAATAAAAATATTTTCAAAGCGTTTTGATTTTAAAAGAAGTGTTTCATATATATTTTATTATTTGGAACAAAAATTTTAAGTGTAGATTGGAGCCAAATTTGTAGCTGCGGTTGGCGCGTATGCTCTTTTATTGGCGCAACTGTCGCCAAGGTACCGTTAATACGTAAGTACCAAAAATTAATTCAGAAAAAAAATTCATATAAAATTGTTCTAAAAAGATCGTCTGGTGAAAGCAAAGACGATTTTATTTCAAAGAGAAAATGATTTTTTTTTGAGGAAAGAAAATCGTTTGGAATTCTATAGTTATATTTAATTTTATTTTTAAAGATTGCTGTTATGCGTTTTGTTCTTACGTTAAATTCTAAATTTTATGGTAACCTGTATATCGGCGCAGCCTATTATAATATATTTTTATTTTTGATTAAGGTAAGAAAGATTTATATAATTATAATATTATGATTCTTTAAGCATTATTGAATATATTAACATTTAATAACATTACAAAGTTTAAACTCAAACAAATATAAAAGAAATATTTTTCTGCCATACAAAAAAGCAATATTATTTTTTTACCTATATAGGTAATTCAAATTTAATAATAATCAATGAAAAAAGTTAATAAAAGAAAATGATTAAAGATTTGATAAACATTATTATCAGTATTAATAATTTTACAGAATTTAAAATTAATGAATGAATGAAATTAAAAATTAATTTATTTGGCACTATTTATATATTTAATTTCTTCTTATATCTAAACACTGGTAAAACAAATCACTGAAAATATTGTACCTAAAGTTCTTAAGAGTTATAGTAAAGGAGAATTATGGACAGAACATTTCCTAATTCTTATTTATCCAAAAAGTTCTCTCTCTTTAAATATATATTTTTAGTTTACAATTTCTGTTTATTTATTTAGTTTGCTGAAACACTAGAGAATTTGAAGTTTATCCGGTAATCTTGTTTATTTTTATGTTTCCTATTTTTCTACAATTTTAATCTTCCATCTTAAAATCTTCTCTCAGAAATGTGGAAAGATGGAAAATCACAATTCAATCTTGCTTCTTTTTTTTTCTATCGAGAAAGAAAAATATCCTGCAAGCTTAATAAATTTTGTCAACTGTTGTATTTTTAAAAACTAAAACAACAACAATGACAACGAAAACCGCTGCTTTTTTGTTTGTTAAATTTGTAATGTTTTTTTTTTTTCTTGAAAATTTGAAAAGAAATTCTCATGTTAATCGCATTATTTCTGTGTTTCTTTTCTTTTTCCAAACCCCTTTTGATGTACGAAATTAAATTTCCAAAAACTATAAATGTTTTTTAACCGAAATATTTATATACCTAGATATTTGTAATATTAAATGATTTCTCAAAGAACTGAATTTAAATTTTTGAAATAGAACGAAATAAAGTGGCGATACGAATTTACTAGAAATAATTTTTATTTTTTGAAAATTTTTGAAATAGAACCAAATAAAGTGACCATAAATTAATTAATTACATATAATTTTATTTGGAAATTTTTAAATAGACCGAAATAAAGTGGCCATCAATTAAGAAGAAACAATTTTTTATTTGAAAATTTTTGAAATAGAACGAAATAAAGTGGTGATGAATTAAAAACATATTTTTAGCTGAAAATTTTGAAATAGAACGAAATAAAATGGCGATGAATAATAATGTTTTATTTTGAACACTTTTGAAAATAGAACGAAATAAAGTGTTGATGAATTAATTAAAAATAATTTTTATTTGAAAAATGGCGATTAATTAATTAGAAATAATTTTTATTTGAAAACTTCTGAAATCAGAACGAAATATAGTGACGATGAATTAATTAGAAATAATTTTTATTTGAAAATATTTGAAAAAAAATGGCGATTAATTAATTAGAAATAATTTTTTATTTGAAACTTCTGAAACAGAACGAAATAAAAATTGGCGAGGAATTAACAAGAAATAATTTTATTTGAATGAAATAAAGTGGCGATGAATTAATTAGAAATAATTTTTTATTCGAAAAATTTTGAAACAGAACGGAAATAAAGTGGTTATGAATTAACTAGAAGTAATTTTTATCTGAAAACTTTTCAAACAGAACGAAATAATGTGGCGATGAATTAATTACAAATAATTTTTACTTGAAAATTTTTGATTATATCATTATGGCAACTGACAGATTTAATTGAAGAGTTAGCAATGAACCATGAATATATACAAAAAAATCTTCATTAAATTTTTTTCTGCAAAAAAAAAAAAAAAAAAAGATTTCAGCAGAAAATAAGAAAACAACAATGAACATTTCATTCCAGATTGAAAACAATGCTAAATGTAAATCGGAACAAAAAGGAATAAAGTTTGTTTTGTCCAAAAACAGATTGGGTGTTCGCTGCGGTCTCCGGTGGAAATGGCGCCCCAGAGTCTTCTATTAAGCACATCTGCGGGGCGTTACGCCTTATTTTCCTTATTTTTACAGCGCCACACAATTTAATCTATTCCTTTGCTACATTTACTTTTCTAGTTAATTCGTAAGAATGGGTTCTGTTCTTTGGTAAAAGTCATGATTGCTTCGAGTTTGTTCTTTGTCGTTCTAAAAAGGTCAATGAGTCCACAGAGAAAATTTCTTTAAGATGTTGTAGAGAAACTAAATAGAATCGTTTTACTTTTTGCTAAGGATGTTATCGAATATTTTTTTTGTGTTTTGTAAGTGTGCTTTTTTTATTTTCACTTCCATTTCTTAATGTTGTTTATTTAACCATTAGTTTATGATTTTATACAAAATGTGTTGGCATATTATTTATCACCAAATAAAAATGCTTTTATGTAAATTAAAAAAAGAAACACATTTACAAAATTTATGAAAACATATGTGTATGTGTAATAAACACATGTTAATAACATATGTTTAATTTGTATAATGTGTAATAAACATATATGTAGCAATGATAAGGTGCGATTTATAAAAAGACTGTGCTAAACAAGAACGATAATATGAAAAATAGAGAAAAAAATGATTAAATAAAAATGATTAATATTACAATAAATTAATTTGATAATACGTGTTAAATATGTGGTTCTGCTATTTACACCTGTAAAAAAGGTTATTTTAAATATTTTATGAATTATTATTATAATAAATTCTTAAATAATATTTATATTTCTTTGTTTTTATGAAATGTCTTTCAAATAATGAAAAAATTTGTGTCTAAATTGAATTTTGATTTCTTCAAACAAAATAAAAATATTAAAAAATAGCTTCAAATTTTAAGCAAGAATTAAGTTAAAATTGCTTCTGTACATTTTTCTGATCACTTCCATCATAACGAAAAGTCTTAATTTACTGTTGCGTTTTTACACGATGAAGTAAATTTTTACTTACTAAACATTATTTTTACATTAAAATTTAATTCAGTGTAAATATTTTTACGTCTAAAAGTAAATATTACTATCACAAGTAGTAGTAATATTAAAAAATAACTTTCATAACTAAATTTTGTAAGTATTTCTACCAACAAGTTTTGCAACTTCAAAAAATGGTTTCAAAGCTCTTTCCCTAAAAAAAAAAAACAACTCAATAAATTATTTTTAAATATTTTTAAATTTTTACATATTTTTCTAATTCATAATTATATTTTGTTGGATGAAAATGGTCTCTAAGTTGAATTTTGCATGTCTACAAACAAAACAACAACATCAAAAAACGGTTTCAAATCCCCACACACACAAAAAAGCAAACAAGCTGTAAAACAAATATATTTGCGCAATTTATTGATTATGTTTTCTGGAATTGTTATGCTTTCCTTTACATATTTTTCTAATTCATAAATATATTTCTGTTGGATAAAATGATCTCTAAAGTGAATTTTGCATGTCTGCAAGCAAAACAACAACATCAAAACGACTTCAAATCTCTCCAAACCAGAAAAAACTTACAACCCTATAAATTATTTTTACACATTTTAAATATTTTTAAATTTTTACATATTTTGTAATTCATAAATATATTTTTTGTTGGATAAAATGATCTTTAAAGTTAATTTTGCATGTCTCAAGCAAAAACAACAACATCAAAGACGATTTCAAATCTCCCCTCCCCACAAAAAAAAATTAAACAAGCTGAAATAAATATATTTACGAAATTTAATGGTTATTATTTCCCGAATAAAAGCTTTTAAACCATGATTATATTTCTTTGCTAGACAAAATGATACTAATAGATACATTTTTACAAAAAAATGGTGATATGAAAAAATACCTCTAACCTTAAATTTTTTTTTTTTCATATTTTAAACCAAAATAACTACATGAAATGTTTAAAAAACTAGAAAAAAAAAACTACTTCAAGTTTGAAACAAAGTTATAAGCTAAAGAAATCGAATCGGTTGCAAAAAGTTAGAATCTAACCCTATCTTCCAAAAAAATCGAACAAAACAAGCGTAGAATCCTTCGAGTCACCGATACCCCAGCTGTAAAGCGATCCCAGAAGTCCGTGGAAACTTGTTGCTTTCGAGTAATTGATTTCCAACAACTTCCGAGAGCGTGGGTGGTATTAAGTTCCGGCCGTAATGACTTGACCACTAAACAAGGATTCAGTTACTCCGTGTCCAGGAAGTTGACCGGACAGCAAACTCTGGCATAATTGCTTGTTTGCTCGTGTTGCACGGATTCCAGGAATGCTTTTTCCATTAGATAACTTTTCCGTAACACACTTTTTGTTCTTAACTTTGCTTGATGCTCCATTCTATTTCCCAATGACGTAATTGGTACTAGTATTAATAGTAATTCGAACATGTTTATGAATTGTTTGATGAATATTTAGATGTTATTAATATTATGTCATAATGATTACGATTGCACATATTAGCGATGACAAACTAATTATCCATTCATATTTTCGCAATTATAACGTAATAATAAGAAGGTAGTTCAATTCAGATTTGTATGGCTGAAAGATATTTTATTCATTAAAAGTTTATTGTACAGATGTTTTATAATGAATATTCATGGATTGAATGATCCTTAGATTCATGGATTCATGCAATTATTCATGTATTTTCATTTTCATAAGAAGGTAGTTTAAATCAGATTTGTAGCTGAAAGAGATTTTAATCCTTCAAAAAGTTTAATGTACAGATTTTTATAATAAATATTCATGGATTCAATGATCCTTAAATTCATGGATTCATGCATATTCATGAACTCAAGAATGATTCATGCATATTCATGGATTCATGCAATGATTCATGTATATTCATGGATATGTAATGATAAGGTTCTTACGAAAAAATAATAATTCTAATATATAATTTATAATTCTAACTATAGATATGAAAAGACTAAAATATAATTCTAATATACAAAACGGCCTAATGAATACTTTTCGTAAAATATTTTGCAACATATTTTTCAATACCATATTTTTGTTTGTCGTTTTATGTTGTCACTTTACTTGCTGAGATATCACAGTTCGATATTGTAAACTATTTAAGAAATATTTTAGTGGTTTATTTAATTAGCATTGGAATTAATGATAATGTTTGAATAAAAACATTATTATTAGGTTTTTTTTCATATTTAAAGATATATTTAGGTAGAATTAACTTTATAATAGTTATTTTATTTATTTAAAAAGATAGATATTTAATTTAAGTTTTTGCTTTCACCAGAAAATATTTTAGAAAAGTTTTATGGAAAAAAATTTAATTCTCGAAAGAAATAAAAAAAAAAGTTGCAAGTGGTCAAGGACAGGAAGAATCAACCTCCTCAAAATATTATTCGTATATTTTATGGGAAATAATTATGGGTAGAATTTTTTTTTATATAGGAGCATTTATTTTCTTATGGTACAGAGGTTGGAATATTTCTCATGTTTTGGCCTTTGAAATATTAAGCTTTTTTAATTGTTTTTTGATCTCTAAAATTGTTATTTCTTATTTTATAATTTAAATAATGAAATCGCTTTACACCTTGAAGTCAAACTAACAAAACTGCATATTATCTTTACAAATAAAGAATGGATTTTTTTTTTTTTATCAGAATTTTGGAAAAGATTGCGAGTAGGAAGTTCTCATTTAAACAAAAATTAATTTTTAACATCTCAAAGTATGAAAACGAGTTAAAATTATTTACAAGAAGTTATAGTTATAAGAATAAATTTCAACGTAAGACTTTCTATTATAAATTTTTAAGAATAAGTCCTTTATTTAAATATATTTAAGGAATACAATAAAATTGAAACCATATTATTTTCCTTAAATTCTATTCCTTTAATTAATTAAAAATCAATTTCAATAAAATTTATTCAAGACAAATAATATACTTTTTTAAATATTACTTTTAATTCTATTACTTTAAATAAATTAAAGTATTAGAATTCTTTCATTATAATTACGAAATTGTGCATTGATAAATAATTTCCTAATAACTTACAGTTTAAATTTAATATTAAACTTTTTAATTTGCTATGTCAGACCATTTTTTTCAACACCATTAGTTATCAACTAAAACAATGAACAACTATACTATAAAAACATAAAATGTTTAAGTGGCATTTTATTTAGTTTTTGAAAAATTTAAAGAAATTGTAAGTCTTCTTAAAAAGTTTGTGCTTGTTATTGTATGAATTACAATTAAATCGAATAAATAAGAATTGAATAATATTTTAAAATCTTAAACTATTTTATTTTTCTCTTTTCTATAACAACACGTCCAAATGAATTGGAATCTTTTGTTATTCAATCTTGCTAATTAATTATTTTCGATAGAAACTATCTACAATCAAAACTTAATTTGAAACTTCTTTTTTACTCTAAACTTCGTATAAATTGCTTTATACAAATTAAATTAGGTTTTTTTACTTCGATATACGTTTTTATCTGTCACACTTTCACTATTAGCAGATACTTCAGAACATTTTGACGCTACATCAACCATAAAATGCCAAAGCTACTTTTTTTTTTAGAATGGTGGGTTTTTGGATAAAATCGACACATACTTTAAAAATAAAAATAACAAAAAATTATCAAATAAAAAAGTATCAATTCAGGGCGCCAAGGCAGGCTTTTAGAAAAACTTTTAAAAAGCACAGCTTATTTATCAAAAATTAGAATTTTTGCATAGTTACGTTTAAAATATTTATTTGAGGAATGGTAAATTTTTAAATCAAAGTTATATAAATTATGAGGTTAATTATATGTAACTTCCATTAAAAATTTTTAAATAATTAATTTAAACATTATTTAAAAATTAAATAAAAAGTAATTATAAAACCAATATAGGATCCTTAAAAATTGTCATAACATTTCAGTTTCAAGTAATAACTTATAGTTTAAATTTAATATTAAATTATTTCATTTGCTATATCAGATTATTTTTTTCCATTACCATTAATTATCAATGTAAACAGTGAACAACAACTGCATTAATAAAAGCATGAAATTTGAATGACAATTTCTTGTTAATGTTTAGCTTTCGAAAAATTTATAGAAATTGTAAAAGTCTTCTTAAAAAATTCTCTGATTGTTATTATATGAATTACAATTAGATTGGATAAATAAATTTAATACCTCAATATTTTAAACAATTTTCTTTTTCTCTTTGCTATAACAACTCATCCAAATGAATTAAAGTCTTTTTTATGTTCGGGTTTTACTAATTAATTATTCCATTTTAAAAATATCTTCAATCAAAACTTAATTTGAAACTTCTTTTTTTAAAACTCCAAACTTCGTATAAACTACTTTTATACAAATTAAATTAGGTTTTTCTACTTCGATATACGTTTTTACCTGTCACACTTTCACTATTAACGGATACTTTAGAACAGTTTGACGCTACGTCAACCATAAAATGCCAGTGGTACTTTTTTTTTTAGAAAGGTGGGTTTTTATGATAAAATCGACGCATTCTTTGAAAATAAAAATAACAAAAAATTATCAAAAAAAAAAAAAAAGTTGCAATTCAGGGCGCCAAGGCAGGCTTTTAGAAAAGCTTTTAAAATGTCGAAAGAAAAGCGGTTGGAACATTAATTGGAGTCGCCACTTGGTACTGTTCGCAGTGGCGGTTTTTCAGCTAAAAACTTGTTTTTTTACACTTTAACGATTGTAGACGACGTCTCCTATGGTTATGCATTCTCAAAAAAAAAAAAAAAAAAAAAAAAAACAAAAAACAGAAATGATTGTTTTACATGCATATAACAAAACTGACAGTGAATTCGGAATGTAATTCGTTGAGATAGCATTTAAAAATAAAAGTGAAATCATTGTTAAGCATTGTGCTGTAATGAGAATAAACAATTTTGATATATCCATTAGTTAATTCTGTTAGAAATTATATCTCTCGCATAACATGTTTAAATAATTTATTTTTAAAGCTGTGATTTCTTAAAAAGTGTTGGAAAATGTTTCTTTACAATTTGACAGTTAGTATTTAAGATAATTTAATTTGTATATTTAGAATATTTCATTGAAGTCAAGGTTTTAGAGTAAAATTGCTCAAAAAGCAATCTGTTGTTTTTAATAATTGCAATCTTCTTTTGTAACTTGATAGTTCATTTAAAAATAACAAGTAATATGTTTCTTTTTCGCTAAAAATGAAAAAATTGCTTTCTATTTTTTTTTTATAGCTTCACAATTTTTTTTACCTTACAATATCCATTTAACAACATATCCATTAACATTTCCATTTTTTACCTTACAATATACAACATTATTTACCAACTTTATAAATTTGATATTAAAAACCCAGACTCTTTGATTATCTATATGATATACTTCATTTAAGTTTTCTATTATTATTTATTAATGAATTTATTTTTAATTTGTTTATTTTGCAAATTTGTTTTTTTCCTCTTTAACGATTGTAGACGTCGTCTCCTATGGTTATGCAGCTTCTCAAAAAAAACAAAATGATTGTTTTTGCATGTACATAACAAAACTGACAGTGGATTCGGAATGTAATTCGTTGAGATAGCATTTAAAAATAAAAACGAAATTATTGTTAAGCTTTTGTGCTGTAATGAGAATAAACAATTTTGATGTATCCATTAGTTATTTCTCTAGCATAAAATGTTTAAATCATTTCCTTTAAAGCTATGATTCTTAAAGTGCTAGAAAATGTGTCTTACAATTTAATATTTGATATTTAAAGTAATTTTATTTTTGCATATTTAGAATATTTCATTGAATTTAAGTTTTTAGACGAAAAACTGTTAAAAAAGCAATCTGCTGTTTTTAATAAATGTCTTCTTTTTAATTTCATAGTTTACTTATAAAATACTAAGTAATATGTTTCTTTTTTTCTAAAAATATAAAAAAAATTGCTTTCTATTTTTTTTTCCTAAAACTTTCCTTAAATTTTTGTTCTACCTTACAATATCCATTTAACAATGAAAGACCCAGAAATCTGTGATTATCTATGATATGCTTTATTTTAAGTTATTTATTATTGTTTAAAAATTATTAATGAATTTATTTTTAATATTAAATCTAAAATATTTAAATAGATTTAAATATTTCAATTTAAAGATTTTACGTTGAATTCTAGAACATTGGATTTTATTCTGTACTAAATTCCCACTCAAGTTTCAATAAATCTTAGAGTTTTACATAGCCTTTGAGAAAATTTTGAAACTATCAGATAAAAATAAACATTATTAGCAATTAAATAAAAATTAAAGGAATTCTAACAAAAACTTCAGCCTTTATATAGCAGCGGAATAATTATTTGCAATAAACAATAATATTCAGATAATTAAGCATGGACAAGCATATAAAAGATTTTAAGCCTACATCTTTTAAACAGATAAATTTTACCACCATCTGTAATTCAAATTTTTCCTAAATTTAATATAAAAGAAATTTAATTTTGTGTTGATTTTTCAATTGGGTTCTATATTAAAAAAAAAACATCTTGTAGACTTTTTTAAAAGCGAGCCTATAAGAATAATGTAAACTGGAATTTAATTTTCAAAAGCATTTTATATAAAAGGAACTCGATGAATAAGCGTTAATTTGAATATGAAAGAACTATTATAATTTATTTGTAAATTTTATGATTTCATATTTGGCTTAATACATATTATGCAAATTAAAAAAAATATTTAAAAAATCAGCATTAAAACCTTGAATAAGTAGGGTTATTCTTTTATAAATTTCAAATTTATATTTTCGAATAGAAAATGAACTCGAATAATGTAATTTTATATTAAATATTTGAAATACTTCTTTAAAATATTCAAATAATACTATTCACCGGTAAGAAGTTTTAGATATTCTATTCGAATACTAGTTTAGATATTCTATAAAAATTCGATTTAGATATATCGATATATTTCAATATTCTATAAAAATTCGATATTCTATTCTATCTATTCGAATATTATTTTTTGTTTGTTTTTGTTTTATGGAAAATTCATATTTCATCTATATAAAATTGTTCATCTTAAATCAAATGTTTGTTTTACTTTTACAGATAACATATGCCTTTTTTATTTTTTATAATGAAAATTTTTAAAATTTTTTAAAAAAATTCCATTAAATTGTATTAAAATTCTTCAAGGCGGTTGAAAATGTTAAATGTAAACTGAGATAAATTTGAGATAAAGCTAAAGTGACGATAGAAGTCTTTTGGAATATTTTCGAAACATTATGCAAATAAGGATTTTATTCGAATTATATTCGTTTTGAAATGTTTAGAATTTGTTTTTATCATTCTAAATTTACTGAATGGCTTCAATAAATCCATTTTTAAAAATAATAATTTAATGGTGAGTATTTAATATGCTTAAATTTGAGGGAAAATCTTTGAAATTCACATTATCACAAATTCACCTTAAATTCACATTAATTATTGGAAAAAAACCCCACATATATTATGTATTCTCAAAACATTTCTCAATTTTTATTGATTATATATGTTAAAAACATTTTGATTAATATTATTTATATTTAATTTTTTTAAATACCTTTTTACTTAAAACAAATTTATTGCCGGAAATTTTTATTTTTTTTTTTATTTTATCAATTTTCTATTAATAAATTCTCCCAATATTTTGTTCTAAGTTTAATGAAATATTATCTATCTCAATACTAAAAAGAGAAAGGCATATTATCAATTTTATATGAACAAATTCTCCCAATAGTTTGTTTTAAATTTAATAAAATATTTTCTATCACAATAATAAAAGAGAAAGGCATATATTTCATAAATGGTAAGTTATACTCTAGATCAGGGGTCTCCAAACCGCTGGTCTCAGGGGTCTCCGGTCCGGCCCAAATCCGGCCCGCCAGTGTCATCCATCCGGCCCGCGACAGCCGAATAGCTTATTGTTGCTGTAATAAGTTGGATAAAAAACACAGAATGATAATAACTCCGGTTTTTGTTGACTTGCTAGGTAAAAAGCAATAACAAGCATAATATGCGGAAAATTTAACTTAAAACATAACAACTAACAAGAAATTGAAATGAATCCCAGCAACATTATAAACTAGTGAACATCCCTCGCTATGTTGGGTAGTTATGTTGGGGTAAAGAGTATCGCATTTGTATGTATATCGATGTTTGGAATGTATGTATCCTTGAATCAAACATATGATTTTATCCTGAAAAGTCCCTCGGCAACGGAAAAGCTAAATGAACGCGAATGAAACCGCGGTATTCACTTGTAGAAAAATACTAACGAGATTTATATAATTATATAGATAATGACAGAAAAATTAAAATGGTTTTGACCCTTTGGTACTTACTGAAGTAAACAGTATGGCCCTAAGGCTGGAAAGTTTGGAGACCCCTGCTCTAGATAATTGTTGAAAATATTTTTTATTAATATCGAATATCGAACAGCAATTATATCATGAGACGATTCAAGTGACTTGATATTGATATTTGTTAGGTGTTCTTACTTTGTATATATTCACTTCTCACTCATTACTTTGTTACCATAAAATTTCTAACAAGGACAATATTATGTTTTTACATGATATTGATTATTATTCATCTGTGGGCAATTATCATGCCATTTAAGGAGAGTCCACTTTGGCATTTCATTTTTCTGGAAATTATTACACCAGAGACAAATTAATGTTTGCTTCAAGAAATATTTTTTGCATAAGGCATTAGAATGACAAAACATGTAAAAAACAGGGTGAATCTTCTTTTTACAACCAAGAACAGAACAAAGATGTATTAATTCTTCATATGTAACAACTGGACCTAATAGTTATTTTCTTTTTCTATAACTTTTTAATTCTAAATATAATTTTTTTTTAGTTGAAGCTGCTACCCTTATAATAAATCAAACTAATTCTTTAGAAAAGGAAAATTACTCTCTTTAACAACTTCAATTATATTTTATTTTTATAATATAGTTCATTTTTTTTGTTGATGTATTCTTTTGGAACAATTTAGCCAGGGGTTCCATCTCTGATATGACAGGGTAAATACAGTTGAAACAATGAAATTTGCCCAAGAATATATTTACAAATAAAATAAAATTAACAAAGCATAAATAACAAAGCAAAGAAAGAAAAATATTTAAAAAACTAAATTAGAACTTAAACTAAAATTTGGCATAGACGTTTTAAATCATCATTGGGAACGTAAGAGATTCAGAATTGATTGATTCAGACATTGATGTCAGAATTGCTCATGATGTTAAGGAATTCTATGTATAATATTTATCTTTACTAAATGACAAATTGTTTAGATAATAATAATTATTTTCATATATTAATATATTATTTTCATATAATAACATTTATTTTCAAATAATAATATATAATTTTCAACATCATTTACTTCATATAAAAGAATAGGCTTTACTGTCGTTTTATAAAGATCAATATTTGCAATGTTATCAAAAAATTTTGAATTAAACTGTTTTTTTTTCAAGGTAAATTAACAAGCTTTTATAGTAATGTTTATTTCAGTTTAATCTCATATTTGTTCCTTTTCATTTTTTGTAAATTTCCATCCTCCTCCTATTAGGATAAAACCATATTGGCCAATGATATTTATGGGCAAAATTTGTAACAGATGTTTGTAGATAGGTTTATTTAGAAACATAATATTTTTAATACTATTATAAAGTCAGAAAAGTCCTTTTTCTTTTAAAACTTGATTTATAAGTAAGAGGGGAATCGAAATAGTTCTAATTACTTTTTTCTACCTAACGAGAATTAATGGTGTCTTTTGCAAAAACAACAAAGTTGGACAAAGGAAGTAAATATTTATTACCGGTGGAACAAAAAAAATTAGTTTGGGGTGAAAAAAAGTTTACCTTGTTTAAGAGACAACTTCAGTCGAAAAGTATTTATCAATTAGTTCTTTTGGAAGTATTTAAGCTTTAAAACGGCAAACCATGTGTTTTAAAAGATAAATTACAAAAACGAATATTTTGCATAGGGGAATTGACAAAAAAATAATGATAAAAAAATGGTTAAGAACATGACAGAGCTTCTTCTTTAGAAATATTAAAAAATGTATCTAACATTTTTATTTGAAATATTATAAAATAAAAGTAAAATATAATAAATAGTTTCAAACATATTGTGCTATTTATACTTTAACTATTTTAATTTTAGTAAAAATTTACAATATGAAATTGTTACTGAAATTCTCATAAAAGTAATACATAAGTTTCTATTCATCAAACCCTGAAAGAACAATATTGTTCTCAACACACACACATATATATATATACATATAAAGCCTACCAGGCCCCTACAGTTTAACAGGGATTCCAAACCCCTCCCAAACAATCATATCTCGAATTCAGACCTGAAGCCAGTGTGGTGTTTAAAAGACCATAGCTCTAGCCAATTTGTCATCAGGCCGCTAAGTGAGAAAGAGAATATAGAATATAAATGTAATATAAATATATTATATAGATATAAATGTAATATAAATATATTATATAGATATGTGTGTAATATGTAATATATAAATTTAATTTAAATATAATAATTGCATATAAATGTAATACTGTTTGAATTTCAAATTTTTTTCTTCTAATGCAGCTGGCAATTGAATTTCAAATTCATAGTGTGCTTTGGAATACATAACTAAACATGTAAAAAACATTAAAATTAGATGCTAGTTAAGAGATTGCAATTTTAATGTCTTCAATTCGCTTTCATACAATTTATTGCTAGCACTTAAACATTTATTTCTTGTTTAAATTAAATACAGCATTAATTTTTTTAAAATTTTTGAATATAAATTTTTAATTTTTATATATAAGACTAAAAGGGGACCAGTTTCCGACCCAGTCGCTCTAGAACTTTTAAATTTTTATATATGCATTCCATGAATTCTAATGGTTCTGTGACCAAACTTTTATTGTAATAGTAAATAAAAGGTAATTTCCACAACCTCTCTATACCATTATGACACCATCATAATTAGGATAACGTTTTTTTATTTTTATTTTTTATCACATGAAGTCATTATTGCATATCAAAGTATATATGTATGCATATATTTTCATTTCAATTCATTTTTTAAAAAGTCATATTTCCAGGAAACTTGATTTCTTAGAAATTTACCAAAAAAAAAAATTAAATTAAATATATATATATTTTTTTTATGGCTTGAATGTTTCTGTGACCGTCTGACGGATAGTATTCAATAAAATTTCATCAATGAGCTACGAGCATAACAGTTGAGCACAAAAGTTGTTTTTCCGTATATATAGTTCTTAAAAGGTTAAGAATGTTTTACAGGAATTGTATAGTAAAAAAAAACAAAAAGGTAATTTACTTCGATTTTCTTTATATGTTTAATTATACATTTAAAATCACAATATGAATTTTTTTGAAATTCAAACATTATTACCCATAAAATAAATAGGGTATTGTTTCAGAATGGGGTCTTTCGACGTCCATGACCACTTTCAATTTTGACATTTTCCCTGAAATGTAATTTCTTAAAATTTCTTTCATAAGTTTTTTTTTAAATTTCCTTCTTGAGTTTTTATACCTAATATTATTTACAAAATAATCGAGTAATTATTAAATAATTAAAAAAATAATAATAATTCTGGAAAAAAATAATGTAAAATTGTTTTAAAAATCGTCTGTGTGAAAGTAAAGACAATTTTATTTCAAAGTGAAATTGAGATTTTTCAAGAAAGAATATCGTTTGGAATTTATAGTTTTTATTTTTTAAGATAGCTGTGATGCGTTTTGTTCTTACATTAAATTCAAAATGTTATAGGTTACTTGTATATAGAATCAGCCGAATACATTTTTTAAAACTTTTTCATTTATGTTCAATTATTACATTGGTATTAAATTTATTTTTACATTCATATTCTATGATCACGCGAAAATCTAATCGTAATGTTGTTTTCTCCGTATGAAAGTTTTCCAAAAAATTAAGAATGTTTTACTGGGAATTGTAAAAAAAAAAAAAAAGAAACAACTAAGATTTCCTTTATATGTTTATTTTATTCTTTTAAAAACATAATTTAATTCCTAAATCGAACACTATTACATTTACATTCAATAAAAGTTCTTAATGAGGTAAGGATATGTGGATATTTAATCTTAATAATTTTTTTTTTTTTTTTTTTTTGCCAGAATGGATCTCAAGAATTTAAGAGCATTTATAGGGAATTGTAACGATTAAAGAAAAAAAAGTAATAAAGAACTAAAAACTGAGACTTCTATTATAAGTTTAGTTTAATCTTTAAAAAATAAAATAGCAATTTGTAATTCAAACGCTATTACGTTTAATTTAAATACATTTTAAAACACAATGATATCAAGATCATTCAGGTAAGATTCAAAATAAACTCACTTTAATGCATTACAAAACTTAATCAGTTTTATGTTTTTATTCTTTGAGAATAGATAGAAGATGAGCTAGTTGTATATGATTTAATTATTGCAACAGAAAAATATAAATAAAAACACTATTTTTGAATTTATTATTAATGACTACCATATTTGAGTTTATGACAAAATTAATCAGCTGTATTCTAAGGTTTAAAAAAATTAAGTTAAATGATACTTTAACTGGATAAACGAATTTTATTTTTTAAATTTACTAACATTAGTTTTATTGTTAGTTTGATTTCATAATTATTCTCATTATTAAATAATATATTAATATTATATATTAATCAATTATTAAATTGTCCTTTAAATATGCATGATTTGCAAAAGAATTAAATAATTGCTACAAATTGCGATTTTACATATATGGACATAAAATACAAATAAAAAGAAAGAATCATACTAAATATAAATTACATTAAATTATTTATTGTTTAAATAAACGATTGATTATTTATTAAGCATTTAAGTCAAGATTTAAAGAGAATAAAAAGCACAACTAATTTATCAAAAATTATAATTTTTGTCAAGCTACATTTTAAATATTTTATTTGAGGGTATGGTAAATTTTTAAATTGAAGTTATATGTAATTTTAATGGTAATTATTTATAAATAATTTAAAAATTTGTAATAAGTAATTTTAAATGTAAACATTATTTAAAATTTAAACAAAAAGTAATTATAAAACCAATAAACGATCTTTAAAAATTGTCATAACATTTCAGTTTCATATACATCTATTAGAATCTGCAATATTTTCAAAAACAGCCATTCGAAAGAAAGTTATTTGATGCCTTGTCACGTTTTTCTATTTGCTTTGATCTTCAAGTTGGTTTCTTTCGAATATCAACAATATTTCGCAAAAAATGGTAATAATACAAAACGTTGAAAAAAAAAAAATTAAAATACAAGTGAAAAAAAAAATCGAAAACGCTAACTCATGAGTTTTTAAATTGCTTATTTCTAGTTTTATTCCAATTTTTTCTCCAAACTCTTTTTTCCTCAAGTTTTCCTCTTTTCTAAATACCATTTCCTCAACACAATGGAATACTTTTTTTAAGTGATGTAGTTCACCATGCAAAGCTCAGAATTAAAAAATGTCACTTCTTATGATTAGTTTTAATTGATGCTAGAATTAATTTTTTGGGATTGCTTCTTGTAGGTTATTTAGAATAATTCTTTTCCCCGCTAGCTTTATGTAGTAGTTTGAAATTAATTTCTCTTTATTAGTATATTATAAGTACAAAGAGTTAGTTTCCTGACCAATGTTAATGAACTGGAAATCAGTTCACTGACTTTATGCAGGATAGCTTGTAATAGAGATTAATTTTTAAGGGAAGAACATTAATCAGAGATTTATTTATTACATCGATACAAATCTAAAGTATTAATTTTATTTTGGGGCATTTTTTTGAAGTCCTACTATTAGTTCACACTCTCCCTATATATATCTTGTTCAAATTTTCAGTCGTTCATAAAATACTTTTTATTCATCCACTCAAGTTCAAGTAAATTTTTTTAAACTTGTAGTGGATGACACTTGATGTTAACGCAGTTCTTTCAAATATTAATTAATTAATTAATTTTTAGTTTTTTTTTAGATTTAAGTTGCATGTATCGACCAATTGATGGCGCCAGATGTAAGAGGAAAATTTCAACTTTATTTTTAAAAGACTTTCTTTCTGCAATAGAGTGAAAAAAAAAGTAGGAATTTACTTTAAAACTTGTTTAATATTTGTACTGGAATCACAGATTTTCAAATTTTGTTAAACCAAGTAAGAGATATTATTAAGCAAATAGAAATGCCATTTATTTCGGAAGAAATAAGAAAATTTCTATAAAAGCATATAATAAAGGAATTGGATAAATCGCAAAATAGTTAGTATTTGGCAGGATTTGGCAACTTTTTTGTGGCACCAACTGAGCAATAAGTCGCCATATGTGGTAACCGTATTTCTGGTACTGCTTGCAATTCATTTTACTTATAATCGCAACCCTTTTCTTAGCGCACTTTGGCGAAAGGAATTTTTGACGCCAAATCCCAACTGCCCCTATTCTGAGATTTTGCCAAGGAATTAATTTATGTTTAAAATGGAAAAGACTTATCCTAGAAATACAATTTTTGTTTTGTTTCTAAGATTATTCTATTATTTCTATGATTATTTATTACAAAAAGATTATATATATATATACCCGACACATTTTTAATATTAGGATTCTTTTCCGAAATAGCATCTCCAAAATTCTTCAAGTTGCTTAGCTTTAAGCATAGACAACAAAATTATAACTTTTTGTGCTTAACAGAATTTAATTTAAATCATTGATATAAAAAATTAGGCCTAATATAATTTTTATTAAATTTAGAATGTGTTTAAAAAACTATAATTTTTCAAACAAAATAAATTACTGAATATCTTATTCAGTTTTTTAAACATCTAAAACAACAAACTAGGATTTATAAGTGATTGTTAAAAACACATGCATTATTTTCATGTTTCCTGCGAATTGATTGCTATGGTTTATCTAAAATAATTTTAAGATAAACTTAATTTTAACTTAGTTTTAAAGCAGAATGTTAAAATTTTCAACATTGCTTATTTTTCAAAACTTATAAAGAATAGCTTTAAAGCAGTACAACGGAAATCAAACTTTAAAATAGCTAATTATTTCTCGAATTAATTTAGTAATAAAATCAAAATGATTTTTAAAGATTAAAAATAAGGTACATCTTAACGTCAGACAACGAAATAAATTTTTTTGGAACAAAATCTGCTTGTGAAAACAATAATCTTCTCTTAGAATTTAAAATGCCATTTTTTTTAAAAGATATTTTCACAAATTAGATATAAAAATTTAACTAAATTAGCCAATCACAAAAAAAAAAATTAAAGTCAGTATACATAAGATTTAGATTAAAACTCATCAGACTTTGATTGCCAAGAAGAAACAGCAATGCAAAAGTCTAACTTTTCGCAATTAAATCCAGATTACTGTCACTAACATATTGCGAAAGCACACAAGATTTTTACAAAAGCAGAATTTTACCGTCATTGGATGACAGCTAACTTTTTATGTTGCAATTAATTTCTTTTAGAATGATTTCAAGTTTTAAGAGTTCTTAACTTCATTCTTTTTTTAGCTGTTCGTTTTATGAACTAATAATCTTCAGCCTTCAGAACATCTTAAGCCTAAATTTAACTTAAAAGTCGTTAAAAGTTTTAAGTGATTGTTTTCTTTACATTATGATTTGATTGAAGTTAAAACAAAACATAACAAAAAAGTAAATTTCTTTTTATGCTAGATAAATGACTTTTTAGTGCTTGACTTTGTTTTTTTGTTTTTTTACGTTTGAAAAATTTGAGTTTTATATTCCTTTTTATATTTCATTTATTTTTTAACTTTATCTCTTCATTTCACTTTAATCGTTTAATTTATAGAACTCAAAAAAAAAAAAAAATCTAATGTACTTTCATAAATAATTTGCATAGTTAATTTCATAGAAAGGAATCAAAGAAAGTTTTGAAGATAATAAAATTTCAAAAGAAATTTGCCTCATGTTTTTACCATCTTTTTAAGATGTTTGAAAAATAAAAGTGTGAGTTTTATTCTTTTTTATATTTCCTTTATTTTTTTAGATATATCCTTTTTATTTCATTTTAATCGTTTAATTTGTAGACCTAAAAAAAAAAAAAAAATCTAAATCTATGCACTTTCATAAATAATTTGTAGAGTTAATTTCTTAAAATAAATCAAAGAAAGGTTTAAAAATAATAACATTTCAAAAGAATTTAAAAAACAAATTAAATTAAATAAAAGAATTCGATTGTAAACTTTTTTTCCTTGATGAGAGATATGAATGTAAAAAAAATTTTCTGATAAGACATGAATCTAAAATTTTTTTCTGATGAGATATGAATGTACATTTTTTTTACCTCCATTACAACTTTTTTAATAAAAGTTAACAAATCAAAAAATAAATAAATTAAAAAAATAAAAAAACATATATAAAAAGCCACTAAAATTTATCTTATACATTTCTATGCCCAAACTTGTACAATCGATTTAAAAAGGCTGGCCTATTTGGAAGCTTTTTACTTTTCTGTAGCTTTCAAACAATATCAATAATCCATTCAAAAATTTCTGAATAGTTGAGTTCTGAAGATTTTATGTAGAGTGCTTTGAAGAAAGATTTTACGTAGACAAACTAAATTCAATTTTTGGAAAGTTTTTTTTTTTTCCATGAAACTTCTTTCAAGAAAAGAGTCAATATACTTTGATTTCGTTATAAAAGCATCTTGCATAAAATTAAAAGCTTTTTTTTAGCTTCTGTTTGAAGTAATTAATGAAGAAACAAATGATCTCCTTTTTCTAAAAATATTTTTTGTCTGAAAGTCATGACGAGGTTTAGAACATCAAGAATGACATTAAAAGTAATTAAGGATAAAACACTTTTTTTCTAGACCAGTTAGAAAATGATTAAAGTGCACTAATAAGGTAATTAAGTTTTAAGATTAAAAAAAAATAAATGCTGAAAAGGCATATAGTCCATATAATATAAGAAAAAAATGGATAATACTTGTTGAACCTTTTTTTTTTATTTCTTTCTTTCTTTATTAATGTTATTTGCCTTTTTTTCTATAATTATAAAACCTTAAAACCAAACCGTGACCAAAATAATTTTAATTGGTTAATAGTTTATTACAATGGTTAAATTATGCTTTTCATTTTAAGAAATTTATCCAAAAAAATAGTATTATTTTTTTCTTTGAATGTTAATTCATTTAAATAATTTTAATAATTTTTAAATATTTAATTTTTAATTATCATAATTTTTAATTCTTAAATATATTTTAAATTCAAAACTGAGCGGTGAAAATAATTTTTTTGTTTTGCTGGAATTGATAAATAAAAACTGATTTAAAAAAAAACAAATCCTAATTATGAAATTACAGTAAAAACAATGCCTATGCCCAACTTTTTCTTGAAATATTTTTTTTATTGATATTATTTACTGATAATTTTTTAATAAAATACTAACATTGTTACAATGATTGAAAATCTTCCATAATAGTATATCGAAGTTAATTAAGCCACAAGCGAACAACAAAAAGTTTTCCATTAATTAGATGACACTGTATCTAAGAGCTAAAAGAATAGATTTGGTTTAACCTATTCCAGTACTTTTGCTATAATTACTTGTTGTAGACTATTGTCTTTCGATCTTTTGGTTTTTCAGAATGAAAAGATCATTTTTAAAACAGTCAACCTTTGTGCCAAATTCCAATGCGAATATTTTTCATTCTTAAATGCTTTCCTTCATATTTCTGTCGTTTGCCATCGCCAAGTAAATACCCAGTTGATGTCATATTTAGGATTGTTATGCAACGAATTTTATCAGATTGTATGATTTTAGATTTGATTTTTAACACAGTTTTTGTCTAGAATAATTTCTTTTTTGTATATTTCACCAGAAATATCTTTGTTTACATTCCCAATACTTTAAAAATATTTATTTAATTGTATCCTATTATACTAATATATCCTTGTCTATATTTATATATGATTATAAAAAACTATTATTTTATATTTTTTGTATCCTTATCTGTATTTAATTTCTATTTAAAAGATAAATTATAGTTTCTGATCAATTCAGTTATAATATTCATCTCGATTTTGAAGAACAAAAATACCAAATTTTAAATTTTTTTTTAAATTCAAAATTTAATTGTGAAATTTTAAATATCCAATTGTAAATTTTTTTTAAATTCTAAAAATTGAACAGAACCTAAATTAAAAAAAAAGTGTAAAATTTTTTTTAATTTATGTTATAAAAATTTTTTATTGAAAAAAAAAAAAAACATATTTAAAATCTTATAAAAAAGAAACAAACTTGTCACTGAAAATGTGAGACAAAATGGAAACTTCTCTATTTCTCTTTCAAGTGAAAGTGGGCACATCTGTATTTTACAAAATTGTCCATAATAAAATTATCAGATCACTGAAGAAAATACGATGTAAAAGAAATGACATTTATCATGATGGATGGAAGTTTGCAAAATTCTTTCGAACAAAAACGTTCGAAATTCTACTGTCGATAATAGTTTAGATCAATCGTGTTATCTTTACCTTACTAAGATAAGAATTTCACCTAGAATGTATCTTATTTTTAAGGAAAGATAACAATTTAAAGAACTGCATTCAATTTTTATCTCATTGTTTCTTAATTCAAAATTTACTTCATTATTTCTACTATTATTTTATTAGTTATTTTGAATAATATCATTATTGCAAATCATTATCGTTATCATCATTGCAAAAAATTTGCACTCAATTTTTTAAATATTTAATTAACAAAACTTATTTGTTAAACAATATAAACAGTTAAGAAGTAGCCAAAATATGGCTAGTATAGTTCGTATTTTATTCTAACACTTTTTTTTTTTTTCATATTAATTTTTTTCATTTATTTCCTTATAAATATGTTCTATACCATTAAAATCCGTTTATTCTTGTGGTGTTAGCATTGAAATATGATATTTATTCATGTGGTTTCGTCTTCGGTATAAAGTAATCAAAAAGTTATCTTAAATTCGAAAAGCAATCTTAAGAATTTACAATCAATTATGTTTTGTCATTGACTTTAACAGATTTTTTTTTTTGTATTTTTGGACCAATTTTATTCAGTTCTTATTTTATTATAACTTTTTTTCTTATTTTTAATTTTTTAATTTATTTCTTTACAAATATGTTTTATAGTATTGAAATCTATTTATTCTTGTGGTGACCTGTTCGCTTTGAAATATGTTGTTTATTCATGTGATTTCGTCTTTGGTATAAAAGTAGTCAAAAAGTTATCTTAAGTATCTTTTTATTATCTTATGAATAAGTAGTCAAAAGTCATCTTAAATCTGAAAAGCAATCTTAGGAATTTAAAATCAATTATGTTTTGGCATTGACTTTAACAGATTTTTTTTTTTTTTGTATTTTTGGACCAATTTTATTCAGTTCTTATTTTATTATAACTTTTTTTTCTTATTTTTAATTTTTTAATTTATTTCTTTACAAATATGTTTTATAGTATTGAAATCTATTTATTCTTGTGGTGTTCGCTTTGAAATATGTTGTTTATTCATGTGATTTCGTCTTTGGTATAAAGTAGTCAAAAAGTTATCTTAAGTATCTTACGACGAATAGTCAAAAATTATTATCTTATGAATAAGTAGTCAAAAAGTCATCTTAAATCTGAAAAGCAATCTTAGGAATTTAAAATCAATTATGTTTTGGCATTGGGTTTTATTTATTTATTTATTTTTTTTGATTATTATTTTTGGACAAATTTTTACACTTTTTTATATTTAAATTTTTAAATTTATTTCTTTTAACATAGGTTCTATAGCATTGAAATCCATTAATTCATGTGGTATTCGCTTTGAAATATGGTGGTATTATTTTATATTCTATGATCAAATGAACAGCTAATCGTAATGTTGTTTTTTCCGTTTTAAAGCTTTTTCATAAAGTTAAGAACTTTTTACAAGGAATTGTAAAGATAAGAAAGAATCAAATTTCCCTTATATCTTTATTTTATCCTTTTAAAAACACAATTGGAATTCGTAAATTCAATACTGTTAAATTTAATTTACAATCAATTACGTTTTGACATTGAGTTTATTCAAATTTTGTATTTTTGGACTAATTTTGTTCAATTATTATTTTATTCTAAAACTTTCATATTTTTAATAATTCATATTCATACTTCATACTTTTTTTTTTTCATTTATTTCTTTAGAAATATGTTCTATAGCATTTGAAATCCATTAATTTATGTGGTATTCGCTTTGAAATATGTTATTTATCCATGTGGTTTCATCTTTCGTATAAATACATCAAAGACAAATATTGAAATGGATATATTTATAATAATTATATTAAAACTTTTTTTAAAATACCCAAATTTTGGCTTCCTTTAAGTTGTATATTAAATAGGGTCAAATGTCTACAACATAGCAGAAATTACTACTTTATTACTTGTAATTTAGTTTTAAATAATAGTTTAAATAAATTAAAATAATTCAGTAAATTAAATAAATTATAATAATTGAAAATTAAATAAATTAAAATTGAATAATTATTAAATAATTCAGAAAAAAATTAATGTAAAATTGTTTTAAAAGATCGCCTGATGTTAGGAAAGATAATTTAATTTCAAAGTGAAAACGAGATTTTTCAAGAAAAGAAAATCGTTTGGAATTTTATATATTTATTTTTTAAGATTGCTGTTATGCATTTAGTTATAACAGAAAATTCTAAATGTTATGGGTAATCTGTATATCGGCTCAGCCGATTACATTTTTTGTTTATTTTTTTTCATTTAAGTTATTTATATTAAAGTAATTATATTAATATATTAATGTATTTATATTATATATTATGTATATTAAGTTATTATAATTATATTACTAAATTCATATTACATTTATATTCTATGATCAAATGAGCAGATAATCATAATGTTGTTTTTTTCCGTTTGAAAGTTTTTCATAAAGTTAAGAACTTTTACAGGGAATTGTAAAGATTAGAAAACGAAGAATCAAATTCTAAGATTTCCATTTTATTTTAATTTTATTCTTTTAAAAACTCAATTGAAATTCATAAATTAAATATTATTAAATTTAATTTACAATCAATTACGTTTTAGCATTGAATTTATTAGATTTTTTTGGTATTTTTGGACCAATTTTGTTCAGTTCTTATTTTATTCTAGCCCTTTATATTCCTATTTATTATTTTTTTGTCATTTATTTCTTTACTAATATATTCATGTGCATTGAAATCCATTTATTCATGTGGTATTTATTCGTTTTGAAATATGATATTTATTCATATGGCTTCGTCTTTCATATACACAAAAGATGAATATTGAGACGAATATATTTAATATAATTATATTGAAATTTATTTAAAATACCAAATTTTGGCTTCCTTTAAGTTGTATATTAAATATAATCAAATATCTACAACATAATAAAAATTACAACGTTATTACTTGAAGTTAAGTTTTATTCTTTTTTAATATTTAAAAACTACTTATTTTAATTCACGAAAAGTATTGATGCATGTTTAAGTGGAATTTATGCAAGAATTTGGCTTCTTTAAGTTGCATACTAAATATAATCAAATATCTCTAACATAATAGAAATTACAACGTTATTACTTGGAAGTCAATTTTATTCTTTTTAATATTTAAAAATTACTTATTTTGATTCACGAAAAGTATTGATGTATATTTAAGTGAAATTCGTGCATTTCGAATAAAAGTAAATCGTATTCTTTATTTAGTTTAAGTTAATTATGTAATTTGATTATTATTGAAACGCTGATATCAACATATAAATAATGATCAAATTACAGCATCAGTATCTGATAGAAAGTTTTTCCATTATTAGTGTGCTCGTATTTACGATAAAATACCAATTAGAAAAAAACATTCTAAAGTAACCAATTAAAAAAAATATCTATTTCTAAAAAGCCTTTTATTCTTTTTAAATCCCCAAATACAAAGGCTCAATAGGTTCCATTAAAACATAATCATCATTACGATATGTATCACAATTTTTATGAATTAAATCACTATTTAATGCAATTCTCCTGTACTCGTTTTTCATAAAGGGAGACACTATTAGTTTCATTCTATTCAATTACGAACGATGTTTTAATGGTTTATTTCTCTTTTATGACAAAGAAAAGAGCTCAATTAGGAACATTTTCTCCTGCGAGCGATTCCATTTCAGTATATATAACTGCAATTGTCAGTCTGCTTTTTAGTTATTATTAGGTTCTTTATTCAAAGAATGGGGAAAAAAAAAAAAAAAAAACATATACGCCTTTTAAAATTTTGTTGTTGTTCTTATTTTAAAGGAATTAATGAAAATTTCTACTAGAGTAATTCGTTTGATGAATGCATTCGATGTTTTTCAATTAATTTATTTAAAATCGCTGCACTTTGAAACTATTCACAATAATTGATGGCTTATTTTGTAACATTAAATGATATTAAATAGCGAAAAATTAAATTAAATTGATGCATGCGCTAATTAAATATAGAAAAAGAATCGATATAAAAATAAGCACATGAATCAATTTAAATATTTTGTATTAAATGAAAGTAATTTATTGACTATCTTTAGTATTTTATATTCTCAGTGTTTCCATAATTATGAATGAGTATTTTATTTACAATTATGTTTTAATGTTATTTATTGAAATATAATTATAAATAATATATAAAATGTAACTATAAACTGAACTTTCTTCCTAATTAAATTTTTAATTCTAATACAGTCACATTTAGTTTTTAAACCGTATTGTCAAATTAAATGCATAAATCCATATCTTACAATAGAATTTATTGATGGGTTATTAATTAATGTATTTAAAATCGCTGTACTTTGAATTTGACTATCTCATAATAATTGATGGCATATTCAGTAACAGTTAATGATATTAAATAACGAAGAATCAAATTAAATTGGCGCATATATTTACTAAAAATGAGAAAAGTATGAGAAATTAGAAATATTTTGTATTAAATTAAAATAATTTATTGAGTCTCTTTGGTATTTTGTATTTTCAATTTTTCCCTAATTATGGATGAATGTTTTATTTGCAATTATATTTCAATGTTATATATTAAAATATAATTATAAATCAGACAAATACACAAAAGACAAATATTGAGATGGATATATTTATGATAATTATATTAAAATTTATTTAAAATACCCAAATTTTGGCTTCCTTTAAGTTGTATACTAAAATATAATCAAATATCTACAACATAGCAGAAATTACAACGTTATTATTTGGAAGTTGGTTTTATTATTTTTTTAATATTTAAAAATTATTTATTTAAATTTACAAAAAGTATTGATGCATATTTAAATGGAATTCATGCATTTCGAATTAAAGTAAATAATTTTCTTTATTTACCTAAAGTTAATTATATAATTCGATTGTTACTGAAAAGCTGATATCAATATTTAAATAAGGATCAAATTACAACGTCAGTATCTGATAAAAATTTTTCCATTATTGGTATACTCGTATTTACGATAAAATACCAATTAGAAAAAGTATTCTAAAAAAGTATCTTCTATTCAATTAAAAAAATCTCTAAAACCTATTATTCTTTTTAAATCCCAAAATACAAAACTCAATAGGTTCCATTAAAACATAATCATCATTATGATGTGTATCACAATTTTTATGAATTAAATCACTATTTAATGCAATTCTCCTGTACTCGCTTTTTCATAAAGGGAGACACTATTAGTTTCATTCTATTCAATTACGAACGATGTTCTAATGGTTTATTTCTCTTTTATGAGAAAGAAAGAACTCAATTAGGAACATTTTCTTCCTAAGAGAGTTTCCATTTAAGAATATTTAACTGCAATTGTCAGTCTGCTTTTAGTTATTATTAGGTTCTTTATTCGAAGAATGAAAAAAAAAAAAAAAAAAAGATGTACGCTTTTAAAATTTTACTGTTGTTCTTATTTTAAAGGAATTAATTAACATTTTTATTAGAGTAATTCATTTGATGAATGCATTCGAAGTTTTTCAATTAATTTATTTAAAATTGCTGTACTTTGAAATTTGACTATTTCATAATAATTGATGGCATATTTTGTGACAGTAAATCCTATTAAATAACGAAAAATTAAATTAAAATGATGCACTGGCTTATTAAATATCGAAAAAGTATAAGGAATTGGAAATATTTTGTATCCAATTAAAAGTGAAATTTAATTATAAATAAAATATAAAATGTAATTGCAAATAGAACGTTCTTCCTAATAAATGTTAACTCTTAGATTTTAATTCTAATAATTAAATATGCAGGTCATATTTAATTTTTAAATCGTATTGAGCCAAAATAAATCCATAAATCCATATCTTACAATAGAATTAATTTATGGGTTATTAATTAATTTATTTATTAGTTAATTTATTTGAAATCTCTGTATTTTGAATCTTGACTATTTCATATTGATGGCATATTCTGTAACAGTAAATGCTATTAAATAACGAAAAATTAAATTAAATTGATGCATAGGCTTTTTAAATATAGAAAAAATATGAGGAATTAGAAATATTTTGTATTAAATTAAAAGTAATTTATTACTTCTCCCTACTATTTTATATTCTCAAAATTTCCCTAATTATGGATGAGTATTTTATTTACAATTATATTTCAATGTTATGTATCGAAATATAATTGTAAATAAAATATAAATGTAACTACAAATTAAATTTTCTTCCTAATAAAAGTTAACCCCAAATTTTAATTCTAATAACTAAATATATAGGTCACATTCAGTTTTTAAATCGTATAGAGGCAATTTAAATGCATAAATCTATATCTTACTATAGAATTTATTTATGAGTTTATTTTATAAAACTCAAAACGGAAAAAGATGTTGTAAACTGTCAATTGTGATTTGAATAAAAAATTATTTATTTCTTCGTGTATTCTTTTAGGAAAAACATGTTTTAGGATAAGGCAGAAAATTGAGTTCAGATGCATAGTATATATTATAATTCATGATTTAAAATTATGCTTTTCTACGAAATAAAGATAAAATAAACAGTTTTTAAAAAATCATATTCTGTACCTAGTGGTTATGATTTTTTTGAACCATATTTACATTTTTTTTTTTTTTTTCATTTTCCTATTTAAGATAAAAAAAGAAAATGTAAATATGATTCGAAAAATCATGTTCACTAGGTACAGAATATGATTTTTTTAAAAAAGGAAATTCTTCAATGAATCGTATATTTTTGAATTTCAAATTATTTTTAATGAAAATACTTGATTATGCATGAATGTTCTGTAATTATGTTCATTACAAATGGGAATCTGAAATTAAAACAACTGAATAAAAAACAAGTTATCATAAAAATTATCAATCTTTATTTTGACAAAACGTTCCCAATTTCCATTTTCTACAAGAGAACCTTTAATCGACATTCAATAATTGAATAAAAACAGATAGAAGAATTATTTACTGCGAATGTGGTAACAACAAATGTTATATGCATTAATTACCATGATGATTAATTTAATTACCATGATGATTATTATTCTCGCTCCAATAAATTATCAGAATAGATTGTAGATCCACATGTATTTTCATCTTTGATAACATAGTGCATTTTTAACGTTAAGTGATTACAAAATGAAAGCAAAGAGATAATTTTAGGAGGAAAACTCACAAAGAAATTGAGGGTATAGTTGGGAAACCTCTAGGCTTGAAAGTATGATGCAATATGGTATATATATATATCTTCTTTTTCTTTTTACTAGCATTATAGCCTTGTACAGGCTTGAGTTTCTAACACAACAGCTCTATATTTGTCTCGCTCCAATGCCAATCTCTTCCAGTTAATCATTTTCAGTTGTCTAAAGTCCTCTTCGACACCATCCATCCACCTTTCCTCTCTTCCTAATGGTGAGAACAATTTGTATAACATAATACTTTTAATGATGTTTCCCTCATTTTTGCGATGAACATGTCAAAGCCAGTTGATTCTTTGTGATTTGATGTATCCCAATTAAACATCTAATTAAAAATAGAGACATTGGACACAATGTCACTATTTTTAATTAGATGTTCAATTTCTTTTGTTGGGTCTTCTAACCCATATAGTATAGCCAACTCTTTGTCCACAATTTTCTCAAAATTTTCCTGTCAAAGGCCCTGATGTAATCCAAGTTCTTAGCATTTAATATCCACGTTTCTCCACACACACACACACATATATATGATTGCTGTAAGAGATATGATATATATATATATATATATATATATGATGTAAGAGATATGATATATATATATATATATATATATGATTGCTGTAAGAGATATGATATATATATATGATTGCTGTTATCTATTCCATTCTCTTACCAACTCGATCAAAAATCATAAAGATAGAAAATCTATATCTCATATGGAATCATTATGATTTTGATTTCTTTTGGTTCAGGACATCTTATCCTCGAAAACCACATCAGCCTTATTACAATTGTTTCGACTTTGTCGCAATAACTCGTCCCCACAACTGCTCCCGAGATATTTATGGGAACATCAGTCTTTCCGGAAAATAAATTTTAAATGGCAATTATTCCTGGCCGTGCCCACGAATCGTGTTTTAAAGACGAATTGGGGTTCGGATGGAACGTTATGATCAGCCAATAACAGAGACGGATGATGTTTACACTTCGGTAGTCAAAAGCGATGATGAACCACCCCGACGACAACCCTCCCATTCAATCTTTGGCTACTTCCTTAATGAGAATTCCTGCATGGGCTTTTTCATTTCCATGATGAGCAGGTCTCCAATACTACAGGTTCATTATTAATAACAAGCGATTGAATAGAAAATAGCAAGCTCATTTCTGTTATATGTATTCTCTGGAAACCTATAACCTATTGTAAATGGCTTTCAAGGATTACAATTACAATAGAGCTCTAATATAGATTCATTTCGTATATTAAAAATCTTACTACCAAGTTCAGACACGTAATAAGTATCCAAATTATACTATAGATAGTATTATAAATGTACTACAAGGTTAGCAAAAATGAATAAAAATTTATATTTTTAAAACTATTACGTATAATGAAATCAGAAAATACTTGAAAATAAAGAAAAACATTTCAGATATATAACATTTTTTTCAATTCCTTCTATTAGCTCCCACTCTCCCTATATATATCTTGTTCACATTTTCAATCATTCATAAAAATACTTTTATTCATCCACCCCCAAGTTCAAATACGTTTTTTTTATCTTGTAGTGGATGACACTGGATGTTAATACAGTTTTTCAAATACTCATTCATTCATTCCATTTAATTAATTCATTTTAGTTTTTTTTTTAGATTTAAGTTGCATATATCTATCAATAGATAGCGCCAGATAAACTTGAAAAATGAATGAAAATTATTTAGAAAGGACTTTCTGCAATAAAGTGAAAAAAAGTAGGAATTAACTTAAAATTTTTTTTTTTTTTTTTATATTTCTTGTTTTCAAGATTAATTGTTGAGTTGGAGACAGATTTATTGAAATCGAATGCTTTTGTGTCATATCACAAACAAAATTTTATTTTCCATTTTTTGCTGAGAAAAATAGTAATACCTGTAAATTATCTGGACAAATTGGAAATAGGATTTTTCCACAATTGCATAATAATATAAATATTTAAAAAGTTAGAAAAAAAAAGTTTTCAAAGTCTGGTTTAAAAAAAAAAACTATTTAAAAATGAGCATTCGAAAACTATAAATTACTAAGATGCCTAAAAAATTGTACCTAATCCAATATCCAGAAATGAAATCAATGCTGACACAAACTCAAACTTGATAGTTACTTTATTTGCCAGACCACCCATTGCATTAGAGCTTTGTCGATCGGTGCGAATTCTCGCTGAGGAGAAAATTGCAATGGATGATGGAGCAATTCCTCTTTAGGACAAAAATAGCCTAACTATATACCTTGTTCAGACTAATGAATGGGCTAATACTACCGCATACAGGGAGTGATAATTAAAGTCCCACTTTCAAAACGCTGTAAAAATGAACCACTTCGTCGCAATGAGTTCAAATTTGAACTGAAGATAAGAAGGAAACGGTATGTCATCAAAAACATTCCACCGATTTTTCCCATCCAATTGGGTATGACCTTGCCGTGGTGGATGGTCTTTTCACTAACAGTATCACAACTGTTGAATGACTTGAAGTCCTTTTTCCGTCAAAAAAATCGAAACAATCAAGCACATTGAAAACTGCAGTGGGTTTAATGTGCAACTCATGACAAATATGTCGCCATTTCGATTCAAAATATCACTGGCAACCTAATTCATTTTATTTATGCCGTTTACAGTTCCATCTATTCATACACTTTGGAACTTTTTTTTTGATGTCATACCGTTTCTCTTATTCATTTGATCTTCAGTTCAAATTTGAACTCATTGTCATAAAGAGTGGTTCCTTTTTCACCTTCTATTCGCTCACACTCGCCCTATATATCTTGTTGAAATTTTCAATCGTTCATAAAATACTTTTATTCATCCACTCAAGTTCAAGTACAATTTTTTGAGCTTGTAGTGGAGGACACTGGATATTAATACAGTTTTTTTCAAATATTAATTCATTAATTAAATTCAATTAATTAATTTGAGCTTTTTTAGATTTAAGTTGCGTGTATCTACCAATAGATGGCGCCAGATGTAAGAAGAAAATTTCAACTTTAAATTTTTTTTATATTACTTATTTTACAGCATTTTGAAAGTGGGACTTTTTAATTATAATCACCCTATACTTCTTGATTGAGGACTATATTAAGTGGGTTTAATTAAGTACAACTTTTTAATAAATCGTCTGCTTGTTTTCCAGCGCCCCCCAGCCCCTACGAACAGGCTATGCTGAAACGTTCCAGACGTACTTGATGCCGAGGACAGACAGCGATTCCCCGATGCTGACGTTCCTGCCAAGAGGCAGATGCGCTATAACCAGTGCTACTAACCCCCATCTCCTGCTTCAAGAGGAGGAAGTAGACCACCCCTGTACCTCCCCCCCGTTTTGAAAAACATTCTTGTTCGTGTCTCGTCCTGTTCTTTTTCTTCCACGAGGTTGATGCCAAGTGAAGACGTCTTTTTCTGGAACTCTATGTGTGTTTACAATATGCAAGTCAATGTATGATATGATGCCCTTTTTCAAATTTGTATTGTCTTCTGTAGTACAACATCTAACAATAGCTCGACTTTTTGTATCCATTATTTGTTATTTATTATTATTTATTTATTATTTATATCCATTATTTATGTATTATATTTGTTATGATTTAGTTGCAAAAATGTGTTTTCAAGATACTTTTATGCTTTTGAAGTAAATTATTATGATGAGTTAATATTTCTAAATTTGTATTTATTTTTCATTGTATTTTTATTGTTAAAATTGTTTTAAAATTAATAATAAATACCATAGTTAAATAAATGTAATTATAAACATTCTTCATGATTGAAAATGTAACGTAAGATCATTTTTTATATAAGTAATTGAAGGATAATGCATAATGCAAAAGACAAAATTGTTCATTTGCAAATTCTAAATAAATAAATATAAAAAAAATCAACTATATTTGTATATTTTATATATTGTTATAGTTAATTAAAATCCTTTTGTGTATTTAAATTATTTTTATTTTCATTTGTATATCCAGATATCAGGTTTTTATTATCTTTCATGTTTAATATTGTTTATTATGTTTTATTGTAAATTACTCAACAAAATGTACAAAGCAATGTTGTGTTTCGAAATGATGTATTATTTAATAATTTTTGTAATTTATATTAATTAATCGTTAAAATAATAAAGTAGTTGAATATCGTTAAAAATTAATTTTAAAAATTGTATAAATAGTTGTCCTACTTCTAAGTTAAAATTTCCTAAATTATTTTTGGTGAATTTATTTACTTTTAACTTAATATTTATTCCTTTTTTTTTTTAGAAGACATGAAAAATATTTTTCAAAAACAACATACCAAAGAAACCAAATGGCGTAAAAGAAAAAGAATTCTTTTCTTTTTTATTTTTAAGAACAGAAAAAAGTCCTCCAGAAATATATTACATTAACTCGCATGAGCTTAGAAATCTTTTCATTCGATTTTTGGCACTATTTTTGTTAAACACTTTCTCTGAATTTCTAGAATTATTCGGGAGAGTAAAATATAATTTCTTGCATCGGTTCTTACAAATCTAAAAAAGAAAATTCTGAATAAAGAAAAACTCTAGGGAAATTAAATAAAAGATTATTTGCACAGAAGAATCAGCTTTCAAGTTTTCTGAACAGTTCCAATTGTTCTACTAGAACACTTTTGGAACAAATATGGAAAAAAAGAAAAGATAAATATTGATTTAAGTGGTTTCCATGCAAAACGAGCTCTACTTAATCAATTCTATAAAATAACTCAATTCAAATACTACAAATTTGAAGAATTTATTATTTTATTGCTATATATTTACTTATTTCTAAAAATTATTTGATGAGATATTACATATCATAAATCAACTATCTTTATATATTTTATCAAAAATAATTTCTTTATAATTTACGTCAATTCTATTATTACGTGGGACATTAAAAAATCCAATCATAATATAATGAAAAAGATGTAAAAATATAATATATTATTTTAAAAAATGTTATTTGGTTATTCACAAATGGAATATATTAAATAAGAATATAT
>BPLR01018256.1:0-46387 GCA_021605095.1 Caerostris extrusa | reverse complement strand
GGTGAGAACATTCAAGAGAAAATTCCATGTTATTGCATATTTTTGTGGAGTGTGAATGCTGCGTTAGATTTGAATGACGTATATTTAAAATGCACATGGAAAAAAAACTGCATATGGTGAGAACATTCAAGAGAAAATTCCATGTTATTGCTTATTTTTTGTGTGAGTGTGAATGCTGCGTTAGATTTGAATGGCGTATATTTAAAATGCACATGGAAAAAAAAATTCTGCATATGGTGAGAATGCATTCAAGAGAAAATTCCATGTTATGCTTTTTTTTTTTGTGGTTAGAGTGCGAAAAAAACTGCTGGTGAGAACATTCAAGTTAGATTTATTTTTGAATGCTGCGTTATATTTAAAATGCACATGGAAAAAAACTGCATATGGTGAGAACATTCAAGAGAAAATTCCATGTTATTGCTTATTTTTTGTGGGAGTGTGAATGCTGCGTTAGATTTGAATGGCGTATATTTAAAATGCACATGGAAAAAAACTGCATATGGTGAGAACATTCAAGAGAAAATTCCATGTTATTGCTTATTTTTGTGGGAGTGCGAATGCTGCGTTAGATTTGAATGGCGTATATTTAAAATGCATGGAAAAAACTGCATATTTTCAAAAAATGCCATGTTATTGCATGGAAAACTGCATATGGTGAGAACATTCAAGAGAAAATTCCATGTTATTGCTTATTTTTTGTGGGAGTGCGAATGCTGTGCGTAATGCTGCATATGTTTCAGATTTGAATGGCGTATGGCGTATATTTAAAATGCATTTAAAATTTAAAATGCACATGGAAAAAAAAAAACTGCATATGGTGAGAACATTCAAGAGAAAATTCCATGTTAGAACATTCAAGAGAAAATTCATTGCTTATTTTTGTGGGAGTGCTGAATGCGTATATTTAAAATGCGTTAGATTTGAATGGCGTATATTTAAAATGCACATGGAAAAACATGGAAAAAAACTGCATATGGTGAGAACATTCAAGTGAAAATTCCATGTTATTGCTTATTTTTGTGGGAGTGCGAATGCTGCGTTAGATTTGAATGGCGTATATTTAAAATGCACATGGAAAAAAACTGCATATGGTGAGAACATTCAAGAGAAAATTCCATGTTATTGCTTATTTTTTGTGGGAGTGCGAATGCTGTGTCAGATTTGCATAGCGTATTTTTAAAATGCACATGGTGAGAACTTTTAAGAAAAAATTCCATGTTACTTCATATTATTATTATTATTATTATTTTTTTTTTTTTGCGAGTGTGAATGCTGTATTAGATTTGCATGGCGTATTTTTTAAAATTCATTTCTATCTTCCAAGCATTAAGGATGAAAGAAGCATGGTTGTGAAAGAGAATTTCACGGGTAAACACTCTCCATAAAACAAAATTTATCTCATCAAAAGAAAACAATAGATAGTGACAAAATTTCTGCAAAAAGTAGAACATGCAACTCACGATGCTGCTGAAAAAGCATAATAAAAAAAAATGTAAGGATATTTTGTCAAAAAATGATAATGATTAGTATGTGAAGAAATGTGCAAAAAATTGCAAATAAATTATTGCAAGGTTTGTGAGACCTGATCTAGAAAAGCCCGTTGAGCTACAGTGTTTGCCCCATGGGTGGCTACAGTAGATCTATGGGTCGGAAATCCTTGGGCTCAATTTGATTTGGTTTGATTTGTCGATCTACGACCATTTTTTTGCACATTTTATGCTAATTAGACCGGGACCTACAGTTTAACGTGGATTCCGAACCACCAACAAACATCCATTCCATCGCCAGGATTCGAATTTGAAGCCTGCGGTAAGAAAGGCCAGAGAGCTAGTCAATTAGCCATCCGGCCACCCCCTTGGACTCGAAGAGGAGAGCACAAAATTGCTATATCCTTTGGGGGTTGGGGGTAAAAGTTCGTAAAAAAATACAAAACCCATCATAAAGGCAGATGTGTCTTTTTTGATCAAGGCCTGCAAACTGCACGAGGGCCAGCTTAAAATTGTAAAATAAAGCCTTGAATTTTTATGTAATTATTTAATTAAGAAACTCCTACCATTGAAATTGAAGCTAATAAAGTGTTTTTTTAAAATACATAAACATTTACATTTAGAGTTTGTATTCAGTAATTAATTGTTATTTTAATGATCAAATCGTTTTGACCGACTCAATGACTTTAAAAAAACAAACAAACAAAAAAAAACTGCGCAAGGCGGTATAAAAGATCATCATATTACGACATTTGGTAAAAGATATCTTAAACTGTGCATTTTTATTAGCTTTCCTGTTTAACAATTATTCTAAAAAATATCAAGAAACAATTTTATTTCCGCAAATGGAACCGGAAGAAAGCACATCTTTATCATAGATTTTCGGGAATATGATGTCTGCAATATTATTTCATCCATAATAAAATATCACCTACGCAATTTTTCAATAATATTATTTTATTTTCAAACTGAGAAATCTGTAGAAATTTAACCTGATGTCTTCCCGTACGACAGTAAAGAGGGATCTCATGTACAACATAAAGGTAGAAAGAAACGAAACCGAGACGCTAATATATTTCTAGAACGAGTATTTGATTTCTATATATTTCTAAATGCAATTATTTCTCAATATAGGTGCTCCCCTGCGAAAGAGTTTTCGAAAGGATTCCATTAAATCCAATAGAATCCCATTTTTACCACGAGAAGAATAAAAGCTTGGATCTTTACCGGTGCTTTTCACTAACCAGTCAAAAGAAATACTTTTTGTATTGATTTTTTTTTTTTTTTTTGAGAGGTCCAACAAATACCCTTATGGAATCTGCACCCCCTCCAGAATTTTGTAAGGTAGGGCTTTTCAAATTCTATTGAAAGGAAAAGGGAGAGTTGCCCCCTGTGAAGGATGCAAGCAGGTGTGTTTCGTAATGCCACAGGTGTGCCAAGGAAAGTGTTTCGGGTTGCTGAAATGGCATATCGGTGAATTCTTTGATCTGTTTTGGGAAATCAATTCACAGGGATAAACATCAAGACTTACAATAAAAATAAACCTTGAATTGACGATATAAATAACTTATTTTTTTTGTAGGAAGAATATGACTTTAGTGCGTAGTAACGTTGGGAAAAGTCTTTTGAAGAATTCCATTAAATGAAATACAATCGCAATTTTATTGAAAAAGAAATAGAAATGCCATTACAGAAATAAAAGCCTCTATATTTATTTTATAAATTTTTGAAATTTTATTTACAATTTTATTAAGGGTGAGGGTTATTAAAAATTATTTTACAAATTTATGAGAAGGGAAAGAAAAAATATGAAAAAAAGCTTCCAGATATTAATAAAAGAAATATGGAAGATGGTTTTAATTTTTACTCAATGAACAAAAAATATTTTTAATTAATATTTTCTATTTGTTACAGTGGGAATAGCTCGGGTTCAGTAAACAATTTTATATATTTTACTTTTGTAAATTTAATTTTTAGTAGTACAAAAATTTACGAAATTCAAATTCAAATTTTAAAAAAATTACAATTTTATTATAATTTCATGTTTTTGAAATTCTTTTTATTACTTGCATGTTTTTGAAATCATTTTTATTATTTGCATTTTTTTTTTTTTTTTTGAAATCCTTTTTATTATTATTTCACATTTTTAAAAATTTTTATTATTATTTCACTTTTAAAATTCTTCTTATTATCTCCATGTTTTTGAAATCCTTTTATTATTTGCATGTTTTTGAAATCCTTTTATTGTTACAATGTTTAAAATATTTTTATTTTGCATTTGAAATGTTTTTGAAATTACCTTTTTTGAAATCCTTTAATTATTTCCATGTTTTTTAAATAATTTTTACTGTTTGCATCTTTTTGAAATCTTTATTATTTGCATTTGAAATCTTTTTTATTATTTGCATTTGAAATCTTTTATTATTTTGCATGTCTTTTGAAATCCTTTTTATTATTTACATGTTTTTGAGCTTATTTCACCAATTTTTTACCATCATTTTAGAAAACATATTTTTGTTATCAAAATGTATTATTATTATGTTACGCACTATGAATTTTAAAAATCAAAATTTATTTACAATAATAATATAGCATAATCATGTTTTAAAAGTTATTTACAATAATAAAAGTTGCAAATTATTTTACAGTTAACAGAATCGAAAACAATTTAAAAGCTGCTTTAATATACAAATTCATGAAGAATATTTTTGATAAAAGCACAAATTCCTTCTCTCATTTTACAGTAATGGCAAAATACTTTGCATTAAAACGAAAATGATATGTATATTCTAAAAATTATTAAAAGTAGTGAAATCATCGACAACTATAATTAATTGATAATCAATTTTAAAACAAGAAGCTCAGAATAGGAATTTTTGTTCAAAATTTCAAAAACCATGAGTTCATTTATTCTATACAAGGTAAAAAAAAAAAAAAAAATCAAATGAAGATAAAATAAAGTTAATTAATTCTTAATACCTTAAAAAAATCCATTAGGCGGAAATATTCAAACTGTTTCCTCAGGGAAAATGTCAAAACAGTTTGAATAAAAAAAAAAAAAAAAAAGAATTTATATAACACCGATATGACCTTAAAAAAAGAACTTTTATTGCAACGGATATCAAATCTAGTTAGAGTACAATTAAATTAATAATTACTGATGATGATTAACTGATTGACCTCATCATTTACTAAATATTTTTCTAATAATACCATAACGTTTTATTCCCCCTTTATAAATAATTGGATATATTATAATAATTAATCTTTTGCATCTTCTTTAATTCTGTTATATCATTAAATGTGTTGATGTTTCATTTAATTTGTCTTATATGTGCATAAAAATATATCGCATTGAATTTTCCTTAAAATTAAAGGATATTAATTTAATAAAAATAAGTATTATTATTTGCAATTAGCCGTTATAGATTTTTAAATGGGTGGTGGTGGTAAAAAATTTTTTTTTTTTTTTTAATGCATTAATATTTTTTTTTTTTTTTTTTTTTTGTAATTCTTTCTGGATTATTACAAAAATCATATTTGAAATCTGACTTAAAAATATGTTTTTATAATATGAGAATTTTGACTTTAGTTGACAGTACGTTTTGTAGTTTAATCATGGATATTGAAAGTTGAATGTGCTTAGATGTAAAATCTGAAATTACTAACAAGAAAATAATTATGAATAAATCTGAAATTCAAAATATTAATATTTATGTTCATCAAATGTTTTTTTTTTAAATATTTTTACTAATTTTTTTATTTATTTAAAGTGATAGGTTTTGATGTGTTTGAAATACGTCGTGCCTCCCTTTCAAACTACCATTATCTTCCTGAAAATGACCGATTTTAACAATTTTCGTACGCGCCACTGTAAAATCAGTATGAATTAAGAGAAACTGAAACTGAACTGATAAAACGGTAACTTGTATGGAAAAAATTTCTCAATTTTTTTATCATAACATGAAAAATAAAAGAAGCAAATATTTATTCATTCATTTTAGTTGTTTGGCAAATCGTTTTCAACTGATGATTTTTATATATGGATTTACATAAAATTCAAAGTATATATATCTTATTAATCAGAAGGTTTTAACTGATAATTAGTCGTACAAAAATAAACGCATATTTTTCCATAACTATAACTTTTACACCATACATGCTTCTTGCACAGAATATATATCTTGCAATAGATCACTGCACATGTGGATTTGGAATTAAATCAAATTGCAGATTATTTGGAAGAATGCCAGAAGTTTGATCAGACTGCATTCCTACTTCCCTTGCAAATGCAAATGGCTTGGCAAAATCTAAACTTATGATTCCTTCTATCAAAACTAAATACCAAATTACAGAACTCAATGTCGACAGAAGAACAGCCACTGCTCTCACAAAATTACAGAAATTTCTGCTAATGGCGTTAAAAGATACCAAAAATGTTTCAACTGCCCTGATGTTGAGCTGACTCCTCATCATATCTTTGATTGCCCAGCTGTTGCTGCCGCCATGCATTGTCTGGACCTCTCTCGGAGGAGGTTTTATACTCCGAGCTGGCAATCAACATAGCCGAGTTCTTGGTTTCATCCCACTTGGTAGACAGCAACAGCAGACAGAACGCGTGTGGTCTCATGGTGAAGGAAAAGGGGGCAGCTACTGTTGTGATGGAGCATCCGTAGGTAGAAGTCCGCCTTGGCTCTATAATGCTGACTTTTTTTTTTTTTTTACGGGGTACGGTTGACAGTCCTACGCACAACGCTCTACAGTCGTATTAGACCCTACGGCTTGAACTGAATTCCGAACCACTACAAACATAAATGGTACCGCCAGGACTTGAACCCGAAATCTGTGGCACAGAGCACCAGGGCTTTCTGGCCATTAGGTCCATGTCAATACTATTCTGAGCACTACGCTATATACACTATGTGGAAGAAAGTGACGGGACACGACACTATAACGACATAAACCCATATTTATTAAAATTAATAGGAGGTAGGGCCTCCTTTAGCTACGATCACAGCTGCAAAACTTCTGGGCATGCTTTCCACTAAATTAGCCATAGTGGCAAGAGGAATTTCCTTCCAAATGTTTAACAGGAAGTTCCATAGTTCAAGCTTGCTGGGGTGCAGGCCCTCAACCGACGTAACCGACGCAACAGTCCAAACGTCCCAGAGATGTTCAATCGGGTTAAGATCAGGGCTCTGCGCCGGCCACCCATGCGTTTAACGCTGTTGTTCACATACCAATCAAGAGTCCTCCTTGAAACATGGCATGTTGCGTTGCCGTCTTGATACCAGCAATCATCCATACCGTACGTTGCCCACAAGGTAGAAAGGACATGATTGTCGAGAATATCGCAGTATCTATCGGCATTCATCGCACCGTCAACCTTCACCAGTGGGCCAGCCCCATACCAGGAGAAACAGGCCCATACCATCAATCCTCCTCCACCAAACTTTACAGTTGGGACGATACACTCGGGCAAAAGGCGTTCTCCTGATAAACGCCATACCCAAACACGTCCATCGGAACGGAAAAGGGTAAATCGTGACTCGTCACCCAAAGGACGCGTTTCCAGTCATCCAGAGTCCAAGTACGGTGGTCTTTGGCCCATCGAAGGCGCGCTTTCTTGTTGGTTTTCGTAATCAAAGGTTTATGGGCAGCCGAACGTCCAGTGAAACCTAACTTATGAGCCTCGATACGAAGAGTCTTGTCGAAAATGGCCACACCTGTGGCTTGTCTAAACTCATTAGCGATGTTATCCGTGGATGTTTGACGGTTACTGAATCTCCCTGCCGAGCACCCGCCGGTCCCTGCTGGTGAGAACTGTAGGTCGTCCACTTCGGGTTTGTTTTGACAGTGCCCTCAGTCTTGTAGCGACACACAACACGTGCTACAGTTGATTTTGAGCAGTTACGGAGACGGGATATCTCCCTAATTGACACCTTGGCAAGATGCAATCCAACCAACACACCTTTCTCGAACTCGGACAACTCTTCCCGTGGCGGCATCTTGACAAAAAACAACTCTAGTCGACTCCACAAAGTATTTATAGTATATGGCTGACACGTGATACCTATTATTGCGCATGTGTCAGCTGTATTGTCGACTTTTCGAGGGGTGTCCCGTTACTTTCTTCCAGATAGTGTAATTTTCTTTGTACTCTTCAGGGGATATGACAACAACAATATCACACAAATAAATGTATAATAATCCTTTATTATATCGTATGAGAGAGACTGAAAAAGCGCGATATAATAGACGATTTTCTTAAATTCATGTGATTTTTTTCCTTAAAAATGAATGCGAAATCTCAAAAGATTGTTATAACGATCATATGCTACTTATTATTTTTATGCCAGTTATCATTCTTCATTTTTGTAAAAATTAATTTTTTCAACACTCCAGATTTGCAATGTATGCCTAAATCTAGTTCACTTTGTAAATGATTAAGATATTTATTTCCTAAATAAATAAATCTTTTCGTAGAAATCATGCAATACAGAAGAAATTCCCTTCTTTTTCCTATACAGTTGTTTATGTAATTTGCCAGTGAGCCAATTTCATGGAACGCGATAACTCTGCATCCTGTTATGAAGCAATCTAGTTTTTTTTTTTTTTTATTAATTAGAATTTTTGTGGAATTCATATTATTAATAAGAAGAAATATTTTTGCATCCGAGATAAAATTCAAAACAACACTGCTAGTGCTTCGAAATGGAAAAAACATATTTTATTCCAAGTCTTAATGTAATATTGACATTCGAAATTTCCATGAAGTTTTCCCCTAGCGGTTTGGTTGCACGTTGATAGTAAAATTTGACACTTATAATTTGATTATCTTTTAAACATTTTATATTAAACATTTCATAAATATTTTTAACTGTTTTACACCATTTTTATATTTTAATTTTTAAAATCAATATATGTAAGAAGCTTTCTCGAAAATAAAAGCAAATAAAAATAATAAGAACTGAAATCTGCTTGTCAAATTTCAACTTATTATGTGTGAACATTCGATAACGGAAGAATAAACTAGGAATAGCCAATTATCTTATAAACATTTCATGAAAATTTTTTTTACTGTTTTAAGACGCCATTTTTATATTTTAATTTTTTTTTAAATCAATTTTTTTTTAAAAGCAAATAAAAATAATAAGAACTGAAATCTGCTTGTCAGTTGAACATTTAACGGATGAATAAACTCAGCTTATAAACTTTCTAAAATTTTTTACTGAAAATATATTTTAATTTTTTATTTAAATCAATATATGCAAAATAAAAATAAAAATAAAAAAACTGAAATCTGCTCGGCAAATTTCAACTTATCATGTGAACATTCGATAACGGATGAATAAACTCAGGAATAGCCAAATATCTTATAAACATTTCATAAAATTTTTTACTGTTTTAAGACGCCATTTTTTATATTTTAATTTTTATTTAAATCAATATATGTAAGAAGCTTTCTCGAAAATAAAAGCAAATAAAAATAATAAGAACTGAAATCTGCTTGTCAAATTTCAACTTATCATGTGTGAACATTCGATAACGGAAGAATAAAACTCAGGAATAGCCAATTATCTTATAAACATTTCATGAAAATTTTTTTACTGTTTTAAGACGCCATTTTTATATTTTAATTTTTTTTTATTTAAATCAATATATGTAAGAAGCTTTCACGAAAATAAAAGCAAATAAAAATAATAAGAACTGAAATCTGCTTGTCAAATTTCAACTTATCATGTGTGAACATTCGATAACGGATGAATAAACTCAGGAATAGCCAATTATTTATATTTCAATTTTTTTTGTTTTAAGACGCCATTTTTATATTTTAATTTTTTATTTAAATCAATATATGTAAGAAGCTTTCTCGAAAATAAAAGCAAATAAAAATAATAAAAACTGAAATCTGCTCGGCAAATTTCAACTTATCATGTGTGAACATTCGATAACGGATGAATACACTCAGGAATAGCCAAATATCTTATAAACATTTCATAAAATTTTTTTACTGTTTTAAGACGCATTTTTATATTTTAATTTTTTATTTAAATCAATATATGTAAGAAGCTTTCAAAATAAAAGCAAATAAAAATAATAAAAAAACTGAAATCTGCTCGGCAAATTTCAATTTATAATGTGTGAACACTCGAGAAAGGATGAATAAACTTATGCCAATGTTTAATAATGCACGAGATATAAGAAGCAATGGATTGAATACTACAAGAATGGCCAACTTCAATAGCCACATGAATATAGCAATGTTTAGGTTGCCGACAAAGCTAACTTAATAATTTAAAATTCATTTCCCTAAACACCGGAAGTGTACAGATACCAGCATGTAAATCCCAAAAATAAATTTTCAGATAGAATCAATGGTTGAAAAGGTATACAAATCGGTGGTAAAGATTCAAAAATTCGGTTACAAAGAAAACCTTCAAGGGGGGTTTTAGAAAGAGACCCCAAGCTGGGTTGTCTGAGGGGAAATTTGCTTCCATCGGAACTACAAAGGACGCCGCGCCATGCACAACAAAGAGAGTTATAATCTACTGAAAAGTAAAGCGTAACACAGAACTTGCTTCTTTCTACACTAACCCTTATATTACTGATCGCGCCGCGCTGCATTTATCAAAGTTAAAAAATAACTTCACTTATAAGTTGCATTTAGCCCAGGGATGGCCAACCCGAATGATCTTGCTGTCCACTTTGGAAATGCATCACAACTCCGCTGGCAGCATATAAAATTATATACTATCCCCATATTAGATTTAGACCCACTATAGACATCTTTTGGAGTGAAACATTGAAACATAATGAGTTATTATTTTCGTGTTTACTATTATTCTTACATGTAAACATAGTTAACACACAGTCCAGTCACATTAATGTGACCACCTGTCAAAAGCCAGAGTATACACTCTTGTATATTCTGACTTTAAGTGGAGTGTGGAATGTGGTATTAAGTGGTATTTAAGTGGTATTAAGTGGAATTCTTTATATAAGAATTCACTCCATTGCAATGTGCTGCCACCTGCCTTTTGTGATTGTTTATTTCACGTTGACGTCGAAAGTGGGTGGAGGTCACATTAATGTGACCGGACTGTGTATGATAATAGTGATACTAAATACACATTGCAAAGAAATATAAAAACACAATGAAATATATAAATATAAACTAAATAAATGAAATCATTAAAAAATATTTATTTTACTAGTGTTCATATGTGTTTCTCCCCCTCTTTTGCAAATCGATTTCAATTTGGGTATTTGCACATCGTAATTGCAATTGGTGTTTATAATTTAATTATTCTGCGAACTCAGAACTGTAAACTTATAAATAAAACAGGCAATATCTGTCCTATATTCACAAGAATACAATTTTAAATTGTATTCTTGTGAATATAGGATACAATTTGCCGCGGGTTGGCCACCCCTGATTTAGCTTTTAACTTTGCAGGAAAAATGAAATGATCTGTAAGCAGAGAGGTTAAATCCATGATGTACAAACTTAAATGCTTTATAGTGTCAGTATCTTATAGCCAAATGCATTCTCAAATGGCACTGGAGGAACACATGTTGTCAAAATAGGAAAAGTGAAAGGAGGATTATACTCGTATATCATCTTAAAAAGCAAATCTCGTGAAGAGATATTTTCAATATTATGAAGAAATAAATTTTCAATGTAAATTTTTAATGTTTTTTTTTTTTTTTTTGTGTGTGTGTGTGATTTTAAAACCACTCTTTTTTTTTCAATCAGGGTGTTATTTTTCAGTCATATTTTAAATCATATTATAAATCAGTTTTCAAATTCTTCTTCTTTTAAATAGCGGCTCGGCGGCTAATTGGCTAGCTCTCTGGCCTTTGGTACCATAGGCTTCAAGTCCGAATCGTGGCGGTGGAATGGATATTTGTGAGTGATTTGGAATCCCCAAACAAACAACAACAAATATTTCCAAAGAATAACAAATATTAACAACAAACAAATATTACCAAACATTTCCAAACAAACAACAAACAAATATTTCCAAATATTCGGAATCCACGTTATTTCATATAAATTATTTATATTTCACAGATTAAAGCTTAAAATATAAAAGTAATCTGTACCATACAGTTCTTTTAAAAATTAACTAATTTTCATACATATATTATTGGCGGGATGCTTTTAAATATAATATATACTTTTGAGATGTGTAATCTTTTAAAACTCTCTATATACATATTATAGTCAATGCATATTATAGTCCTTAAATCGATTAAATATCCAAGTTTAATGGCATTTTTTCCTGTAAAAACTTATTCGGAAAAACACTTTCTATATTTCCATAACTAACGCTCTGGTGCTCGCCACAGATTTTGGGATCGAGTCGCGGCGTTGCCATGAATGTTTGTAGTGGGTCGCAATCCACTTTAAACCGTACGTCCCAATCTAATATGATTATAGAGCGTTGGACGTAAGGCTGACAACCCTACCCGTAAAAAAATTAATATCTCCTGTCTCGAAATCTGCCAGTAGGCAGGTGACCTTGGCCCACCAAGAGGCTGTTGCGGCGTGATGATGATGATACTTCCATAAGCCTAGGGTTGTTTATACAATAAATGTGGAACACGAAAAAAGTGTCAATACACTTTAAATTAGAAATTCCAACTGCCTTTGAAGTAATAATTAAATAAATTTGTCTTGCACAGAAAAAAAAAAAAAAATACACTAATTTAAAAATTCTTGTAACGTAACAGACGAAAAAAAAAAAAAAAGTAAATACAGAATCTATGACAAAATTTTCAGGATGACAAGTAAGCAGAAATACATGTCATATTTTTGTAAAACATTTTATTTCTTAATCACTGAAAAGTCAAAATAGGATATGTAAATTGGTACTTAAAAAGGATATGTATATTGGTATTTTAAATAGGATATGCAAATTGTTATTTAAATAGGATATAAAGATTGTTATTTAAGCAAAATAAAAAATTATCTATATAAAAGGATAATGAAGTTAATACAATTTAAAAAAAAAAATTAATAATAAAAGTTCATTCAAATCTCAATGTTTGTTGGAAATATTCTGGATATTTTTTAATATGTGTAATTTTATTATACAATCGTTTTAATATTTTAATCAGTGACGTTGTCTCTTAAAAATATATATACCATATTAAACCACGTGGCTCATAAATTTGAAATTTCTGTTCTATATAAATTATTTCATAAACAACATCTTGAAATAAAATCTAATAACAATTACGTTTGATAATAATATTTTCCTAAATTTGTTCCTTCAGATAAATCTCAATAAGTAATATTAAGTAGTAATAAACTTTCGTAACATATAAGTCATTTAAGAACTGCTTTTAATTAAAATTCGATTGTAAGTCTGAGTTTTAATATGCGTCAAACATAATTTCTATTCATCTGAATAATGTATGTGCGCATATTGAAAATTTCCTTCAAAATTTAAATGTATTTATTTAAACTGATTACATTATTTTGAAATATTTATGATTTTAATACATTTAGATTAGGAAATTATAATTTTAATTTTAGCCTACATAAAACTAACTAAATAAGCTTTAATAAGCTATTTTTTTGTACATTAGTTGACCTCGTGTATATACATCAAACAATCATCCAACGTGCAATGAAGACAGGACATAATAAGCTATTTCAATTCCTTCTATTAGCTCACACTCTCCCTATATATGTCTTGTTCAAATTTTCAATCGTTCATAAAACACTCTTTATTCCTCCACTCAAGTTCAAATGCATTTTTATTTGAACTTGTAGTGGATGACACTGGATGTTAATGCAGTTTTTTCAGATATGAATTCAGTAATTCAATTTAATGAATTAATTTTAGTTTTTTTTTAGATTTAAGTTGCCTATATCTACCCATAGATGGCGCCAGATAAACTTTAAAAATATGAATGAAAATTATTTATAAAGGTCTTTCTGCAATAGAGTGAAAAAAAAAGTAGGAATTGACTTTAAAAACTTTTTTTTATTACTTGTTTTTTGTATATTGGTTGTCTTGTTGCACCACTTGCATATATTACATTAAACAATCATCCAACGGGAGACGAATAACGGGCATTATAAGCTTTTTATGTACATTGGTAGGCAGTATTCGTATACCACTTGAATCTACATGAAACGAATGAAGAGATGACATAATAGTAAACCCGTTTTTTTTTTTTATACGCTGGTTGCCTCTGTACCGCTTATAAAAACATCAAACAATCATTCAAGGTGCAACAAAAGAAAGGACATAGGCTTTTACATTTTTAATTAATCATTTTTTTTTGTACATTGGTAGTTTCGTGATGCTTGTATATTCGTCAAACAATCATAGAACGGGAGACGAAGAGAGGGACATAAATCTTTTTGTACATTGCTCCCTCTCAGCCTCGTGCACCACTCGTATATACATCAAACAATAGTCCAACTTGAGACAAAGAGAGGGCAAATGCGAGGCAGATACTGTTAAAAGTCATTCCAGCTTCATTGTGAATGCTAGACGGTTATGTACTCTATCACAAAAACACCACTAAATCCCCTCGTATCTGACAGAAGTGATTGTAAGGCAATCGAATTGGGATCTGAGGCGTACTTTATCATTAAATTAAGTTAGTTAGTTACGAGTTAGGCATAGCAGCTAATTCCAAGACAAGTTAGTTCATTAATAATGGGGCCTGATGGCCGAATGGCTAGCGTTCTGGCGCTCGGTACCACAGGTTTCGGGTTCGAATACCGGCAGTGCCATTGTTTCGAATCCACTTTAAATCGTTGGTCCCGGTTTAATAGGATTGTAGAGCATTGTCTCCCATCATGCGTCCATTCAACTTCACCCACATCATTCCCAAACTGTAAAGGGACAACTCAGTTTTAGGCACAGTGATGTGATGTGATGTAGCAGTAGTAGTTCATTAATAATCACATTATATCTTCCAATAAATGTTTTTCTTGCTATCAATGTTGCCAACTTAGCAAACGCAAAACAGAAATAATATAATTGATTCCGCAACAAAATAAATAAAAAACTAAAACAATTTTCCGACGCAATTAAATCCTGTACTGATATTTTTTGAGCAATACCAAAGAATTAGATCTCTACGTATCACAGACACAATGTATTCCCACAATAAAAAAAAGCATTTCAAAATACAGTCATTCATTTCCTATGTACTCTGGACTCAGACTGCAACATTTCCGAACATTCAGCAAAAATCCTGCCAGATGTCAATTCCACGTGCGTTACCTTAAAAGCGTTAGGATTTTTCCCCCAACACCCCAAGTTAATAGTTTTAATAGCAAAGGATTAGTTTTAACTATAAAAGAAACATTATTTTTTTGTCTATAAGTACTGTAAGACCAGAATAGGTTATTTGAATGTGTAATGAATTATCAAGAACAAGTAATATAAAAACAAATTCTAAAGTCAATTCCTACTTTTTTTCACTGTATCGCAGAAAGTCCTTTATAAATAATTTCCATTCATTTTTTTTTGAGTTTATCTGGGAGCCATCTATTGGTAGATATATGCAACTTAAATCTAAAAAAAAACTAAAATTAATGAATTAAATTTAAATACTGAATTTATATTTGAAAAAACTGTATTAGCATTCAGTGCCATCCACTACAAGTTCAAAAGAAATGTATTTGAACTGGAGTGGATGAATAAAAAAAAAAAAAAAGTATTTTATGAACGATTGAAAATTTGAACAACATATATACACTCATGTCCATAAATTAAGGATAATTCAGAATCACACAGAATTGAACTCAAAAAATAAAAAAATTTCACCTGTAGAATTATCACACACATCTTGAAGAAGAATATGCAAATTACAGGAAACCCCCAGATGGCGCGTATAGTACGTCACAATGACGAGAGTGTAAGAGAGGGTCTATAAGGAATGGTGGCAAAGAAGTAAAATTGTTCACAAGCGCTTTAAAAAAGCCTTTCAGTGCAATAACCGCATAGTTATGGCACAAAGGAAGCATTTGGATGATTTTTATGGTAGAATTATCGGACGACTGGAATGTGGACGTACCCAGCTGGAAGTATCCGAGGAACTTGGAATCGCCCAAAGTGTCATCTCCAGGCTTTGGCAACGATTCCAAGAAGATGGTAATGTGAGTAGATGTTACAGCACAGGTCGCCCCCGAGTTACAACGCCGAATGAGGACCGGCATTTAACAGTTACAGCCAAAAGAAACAGACGGAGCACAGCATCAGACCTGTCGCGTCAGTCAATTCAATCCAGTCCAATTCAATCGTGCAACGACATTTTTTTGATCAATACCAAAGAATTAGATCTCTACGTATCACAGACACAATGTATTCTCACAACAACAACAAAAAAAAAAAAAATACAATCAAAAATACATTTCAAAATACAGCCATTCATTTCCTATGCACTCTGGACTTGCAAAAATCTTGCCAGATGTCATTGCCACGTGTGCTACCTTAAAAGTATTAAGGCTTTTTTTTTTTTTTTTTCCAAAACTCCAATATAATTAATTTTAATAGTAAAGGGTTAGTTTTAACTACAAAGGAAACCTTATGTTTTTTGTTTTTTTTTTTTTACTCTAGAAGGACTGTAAAACCAGAATAGGTTACTACAATGTGCAGTGAATTACTCAAGAAAAAATGGCAAGCAGATAAATAAGCAAAATGATCCAATACATTTGAGACAGTTGACGAGACAAACTGATTGCGAGGGCTTTTTGCCAACAACTTTCAGTTCAGTTACGCACGGACACTAAAAATAGCGGGGCTCTTGACAGAGAAATTTATTCGTGTAGTATTTATTTGACTTTTTTTCTTCTTTAAGTCGGTGATTAATGTTTCGTTACCTTCTTTCGGGAGTATTTTACACTTTTATTTTAAGCCCTACAAAATTTTCAATATTTTATTTATTTCATATAATTTGATTCATAAATAAAATGGCGGTAATTCATTAAATACAGGCAGTAATTGATTAAATACCGGGAGTAATTAGTTAAATACAGGCAGTAATTAATTAAGTACAGGGTGTAATTGATTAAATACAAGGTGTAATTAATTTACAGGGAGTAATTAATTAAATACCGGGAGTAATTGATTAAATACAGGAAGTAATTAATTAAATACTGGGAGTAATTAATTAAATACAGTGAGTAATTAATTAAATACAGGGAGTAATTGATTAAATACAGGCAGTAATTAGTTAAATTGAGCATTGGAGAAAAGCACCTTAATAAATATCCTTTATACGATCCTTAATTACTAAATAATTTATCTTATTCTAATCGATATTAATTACTTCTAAATGAGCCAGAGTATCCTGCTACCACTACACCACATCACTGTGCCTAGAGATGAGTTGTCCTTTTACAGTTTGTGATTGATGTGGATAAGAAATCTGACAACTACTACTACTACATCACACCATATCGCTGTGCCTAGAGCTGAGTTGCCTCTTTACAGTTTGAGAATGATGTGGATGAGAAGAAGTCTGATTGGGCTCTGTGACGCTCTACGGTTATAGGAGACAGGGACCAACAGCTTAAAGTGGATTCCGAAGCTCTACAAATATCCATGACACCGCCGGGACTCGAACCCAAAACCTGTGGTACCGAGCGCCAGAGCGCTAGCCACTCGGCCATCAGGCTCCTGCCATCGTAACCTGGTGGATGACGCGTTGGGCAAGATCTAGAAAAGCCGGGGTTGGAAACCGGCAACGCCACAACGAATCCGACAACGCCCTCTTTTCTATGCCACAGACTGGCTTTATAAACCTGTATGTTGGAATGTACTTCTCATGGGCTCGAAAAGAGGGCGAGCCTTCAGATGCTTCCATTGGGGTGTTCGTTAAAAATGTGGTAACAGTATGATAGGTTGCCTTCTAGGTAACGCTGAATATGCTATAAATCTTTCTTTTTAGAATAAATGATTCTCACGTCAGAGTACTGAGCAAACATTTTAAGAATTTTATTTTGGAGAGAACCCAGAACCGCAAGTAGCTAGGGTGCTGGAGAGTATTGTTTCGAATCTAACAGCAAAATGTATTGCAGTCACTGATTTCAAAAATGAGTAGATAATTTAATCGTGTGTGTAGGTGACTGACATCAGTGAGAATCGATGGGAATTTTTCAGTTTTTCTCTAAAGCTGGATAATTATTTTACGAAAATTTTCCACTCTTTCCTATTCGTGAAGATGAATTTTTACTGCCTGCACAAGTAGAACACGAAATCTCCTGATTAGTTTACTATTGTAAAAAAAAGGGTATTTAAAAATCTTGCAAAACGATATAAGAAAAATATTTTTTTACAAAACAAAAAATGAAATTTAATTGAAAAAATCAATGTATTAATTAAAAGTCAATCAAATCAATGTATTAATTAAAAATCAATCAAATCAATTAAATTAATCAAGATCAATTAAAAAAAAATAAAATGTATAAAAAGAATAAAAAAATCCTTTGCTGAAATAATTATTTACAAAAAATTGAAAGAAAGAAAAAATAGATGTAATAACAAAAAAATATTAATAATAATCGGCTGCCCCGATGTACAGGTTACCCAAAAAGTTTAGAATTTAATGTAAGAACAAAACGCATAACGGCAATATTAAAAATAAAAAATTATAGAATTCCAAACGATTTTCTTTCCTTGAAAAACTCGTTTTCACTTAAAAATAAAAATTTCTTTGTTTTCACCAGACGATCTTTTTGAACAATTTTACATTATTTTATTATTTACTTATATAATTATTAGCATGTGAAAGAAATTTAAGTAAATATTAAGTGTAAAAAAAACTCGTAAAAGAAATTAAAAATATTATTTGTAAAAAAAAAAAGCTCGTAAAAGAAATTAAAAATATTATGTGTAAAAAAGCGTGTGAAAGAAATTAAAAATATTACGTTGTGTTTGCTTTCGCTAGACGATATTTTAGAACAATTTCACATTATTTAATTAATTAGTTATATAGTTATTGGCACGTGAAAGGAATTTAAATAAATATTAAGCGCAAAAAAGCTCGTAAAAGAAATTTAAAATAATATGTGTAAAAAAAGCTCGTAAAATAAATTAAAAACATTATATGTAAAAAAACTCGTAAAAGAAACTTAAAAAAAATAAATAAATAAATAAATTAACCAGTAAGAAACGTTGAAAGCTGTCAAGGACATTAATTTTTTTTTTTTTTTAAATCAAAGAAACGAAAAATTTCGCTTTTGTAAACGATATCCATAATTTTATGGGGAAATAATTGGTTTTCCTCTGAATATATAAAATCTTTTCCTTCGTAACTGGTTATTTTATTAATTATTATTATTTTTATACTACATCTGTAGTACATTGTGTTCCATTTATGTATACCACAACAGTGCATTGACAGGTAATGAAGGATGAGTATTGTCTTCTATCAGGATTTTTAATTTAAGTTAGGTTGCGTGTCGTATGTGAGAAAACCATGAAAACACCCACCAGGCAACATTATTGTCGATGCGAGACTGCCAAACCAGTTATCTCAATAGCATCAAGTCTCCTCGTTTCTAACTGACCTTTACGTATGTGTAGATCATATCATGTGTGGATATTATTATCTTATGTATTTACTGTTTTCTAATACATTGTGGATCTCTGACTTATTGTCGAACTGAAATTGATAAAATAATTGAATGATAAATGTTATTAAAAAAAAATTTTTTTTTGTCTTTTCATTTAGTTAGAAAATTCTTTTGAAGTTATTAAGTTCTAAAATTAAGGTGAAATGGAATAATAATTTTAAAACGAACATGGGAATTTATTCCCGACCGAAAATAAAATAACGTTAGAAAAATAAAAAATAAAAAATTGTACTTAGTTTTGAATCACGAAAAAGATCTTAAAATAAATTACAGAATATCGTTTCAATCAAAGCAATTAATTTTCTTAGAATAGCAATATTCTTTAAAAGGAAGAATAATTAATTTAGGACTTAAACAAAAAAAATCAATTTTCTAGTAAATTTGATAGATAATCATAATGAACCAACAAAAGCATTCTTTGAAACCCCCATTTTTAATAATTTTAAAATTGAATCCACTTCTTAATAAAAATTCTAACTGAATAAAACTGAAACTGACTTAAAAACTGAAAACAAAATACTTATTTTCTAAAGATTTTTAAACTTCCCAACAAAAACGCAGCACAAAATAAGAAACTCTCTAATTTTCTTAATTCTGCAAAATACATCTATGGATAATGAAATTAATTATCGGAAAGATTTCTCTAATTTTTGTAGTTTCCAATAAAAAAAATTTTTTTCATTATCATCTCAAGTTCCATAGATACGTGCCACTATGTTATATTTTTTACATAATTGAATTGGTAGGGAAAAAATAAACGAATAAATTCCTTGCAATGTAGATAATTATAATTCTAATATTAATCAGTCCTTATTGATATTAATTGATTTTAATTAGTCTTTAAGAGTTGCATTAATATTTAATATTTAATTATATATATATATATATACATATTTTATATTAATATTTAATTCTAATTCTAATATTAATTAGTCTTTTCTGAGATGCATTAATATTTAATTATATATATATGCATATTTTATATTTAATTAAAATTCTAATATTTATATTAATTATTCTTTCTGAGATGCATTAATAATAAATATTTATTTATATGTGTATTTTACATTAATATTTAATTATAATTCTAATATTTAATTAATCTTTATATTAATATTATAGTAACTAATTATAATTGATATTAATTATTATTTAGTTTTTCTGGGTGCATTAATATTTAATTATATACATGCATATTTTATATTAATATTTAATTATAATTATAATATTAGTTTTTATGGATATTAATTGATATTAATTAGTCTTTTCTGACGAGCATTAATATTTAATATTTAATTATAATGCAATATAAATTAATCTTTATTGATATTAATTAAGTCTTTTCAGAGGTGCATTAATATGTAATTATATATATACATATTTTATATTAATACATAATTATATTTCTAATATTAATTAGTTTTTATTGATATTAATTACACTTTTCTGAGATGCATTAATATTTAATTATATATATGCATAGTTTATATTTAATATTTAATTATATATATATACGTATTTTAAATTAATATTTAATTATAAATCTAACACTAATTAATCTTTATGGGGAACGAGCCTTTACCGGGTAGTCCGACTCACGACGCAAGGTGCTGACCATCGGAACTCCTCGTTTCTTGAAACAGTATATATAATAAAGCCTCCAGGGCACTAAGCCTCAGCCTTAATGTTCAGCAGCGGCGTACATTGCCACAAGTCGGGCACCATTTTGAAAACAACGAGAATTAAAGTTTATGTTCATCCAAAAGTATTTAGTTCTTATTTTTACCTTTGCATATTTTTCTATTTTCTAATGCTCTATTTTTAAATGAAATACATTAAATCTTCCATATGTTAATCAATCCATCGACCTTTTTGGATCTTGCTTCATAGTTCGAAAACCTCTTTACTAGATAGTTTACCATTTATAGACATTTCTAATTTTAAACGTATATTTTTAAAATTATCTAGTGCTCTTGATTAAGTTAAGAAGTAAGAAGGTAATTAAATTTTATGTGTTGGTAAATTAAGCAGAGATTTATTTTTACAATAATTAGATTGTTTGTTGTCTGGATAAAGAAAACTTCATTTGAAATAGTGTAGTAGTGGTTAAGCAATCATAGAGCAGACATTTTCAATAGCCAATCAATCTGCTAAAAATACGTCTAGGTCGAAGCGAAATCTAATGAATACTCAGAAAATTCTGTACGTTTTTTTTTTAATTAAAGGTTAGTTTTAGTTTTGATAGAGGAGCTATATCTGGCCACTCTGTTGGATTGGCCTGAAATAAGAAAAGCCATTAACAATAAATTATTTCGAAAAATACGTTTCAAGTTATAATTTATTGTCAATTCGAATATATACTTAATTGAATCTTTTTGATTTTAACTTGCATTTCATTTGTATTGGCTTGAAATAAGAAAAAGCCATCAAAATTAGAAAATAAATTAAATTCGAAAAAAAATATTTTCTAATATTAAACTCAGTATAATATTCCAAGTTCTGCTATCTTTTTCATGAAAATATTATCAAACATATTTTTCTAATAAGAAAAGCTTAAAGATAAATTATTTAAAAAAAAAAAAGATTAAACTTTGAATATTTGCTCATTAGAAAAGTACAGAATGCCATTTCAAGTTCTACTATCTTTTTATCAAAGTATTTTTTTTTTCTTTTTGCAATCATAGCTTGCAATTAATCTGGATTGGCTTGAAATAAGAAAAGCCATTAAGGATCAATTATTCCGAAAAATACGATTCAATTCAATATATATATTCGAATTGGCAATAAATTATACAATGTTTTTCTAATATCTGAATATTTTCTCATTGGACAAGAACTTTGTGCCATTCCAAATTCTGCTATCTTTCTTATCAAATTCTGCTATCTGCAATTATAACTTACATTTCATTTGGATTGGTTTGAAATAAGAAAAAGCCATAAAAAATAAATTATTTCGAAAAGTACGATTCAACTCAATATATATTCGAATTGACAAAAAATTATAAAATATTTTCTCATTGGACAAGAACTTGATGCCATTCCAAGTTTTGCTATCTTTTCATCAAAATATTTTTTTGGAATCATAAATTGCATTTCATTTAGACTGGCCTGAAATAAGAAAAGCCATCAAACATAAATTAATTCGAAAAATACGAACACAGTATATATACTGTATTCTTCAACACAATACATATTCGAATTCGTAATAAATTATAAAATATTTGTCTATTATCTGAAAATTATCTCATTGGACAAGAACTTGATGCCATTCCAAGTTTTGTTATCTTTTCATCAAAATATTTCTTTTGCAATCATTTCACCATGAGTTCCAAAGCAATCCTTAATTGAATATATTAGTTTCTAAAACGTTATACTTATCAATGAAAGCCAATAAACAAAAAACAACCCGCGTCTTTGAGAATTCCAAGAACCGACCGTCATTAATTCCATTAACGCACTTGCGCGTGCTGGCTAATTTAAAGCTAACACTCGCTATTAGCTGGCTTTTTTTTCTACTATACTATAATCCATACTAAGGCAGAAGAAAGATGAAATAGCCTTCAGCGGATGCAATATCTCTGCAACCAGCGAAGCGGGCTATTTTTGTTCGTGAACTTGTTTTCTTTTCTGTTGATAGACTAAACAAAAGCCACTCAGCTTTTGTTTCAAGACTTCCATGGCCGAAAAATGGACAGCATTGCAAAGAGAGGGAAATTATTTCGGTGTACGAGAGACGCTGTGGCGTTTTTGCAAACTCGTTTCGACAAACACCTTTTTTGCGGTTTTGAAGAAGAAAAGCGCTCTCAAAGTGGAATGAATGCCCTTTTCATTAATATCCACAACAAAGAAAGCGAATTGGGGAAACTTTGTACAGTGAAATATGAAGATCCTGTTTTCATCTTCTACTGCAATTTCAATTGTAGGTAATAGTCGAGCTATGATGACAAACATTTTTACTAATTAACTCAGCCGTCTGCAAATATTGATGCATGCATAGGCTGGCAAAATTTCATTTTCAAAATTTGTTACGAAATTTGATAATTTTTATTTGTATCATTTACGAATTATTTAATTATTATTTCGTAAACAATACAAATAAAAAAAATTACGAATTATTTAATTATTTTACGAATTATTTATTATTAACGAAATAATGATGAAGTATGAAGTTTAATAAATAAGTATATCATAGTTTATATTTATTTATTAAATTTCCATTAATAAATAATAAATTGACGAGAAAAATAAATGTATGTATTTAATAATAAAAACATGATTATATTTTTTTCTGTAAGATATTAAATATTTGTATTTAATTGTCATTGCCTTTTAATACAATGCATTTAATACAATTAATATGCAATTGCATTTAGCACAATTGTCATGGCATTTTGGTACAATTAATAACTAATAATAAAATTATTTTGAATTAAAAGTACTGCTATTTAAGTAAAACTAGTATAAAATAAAGTGAATAAAACGTCAAAGATACTACTATATGGCTTTACTAGCATGATCATATTCCATATAATCTTCCATGATTCGATTCGATCTTTCATCAAAACGTAAAAACATTTGAAAAAATACCTATCTTGCTAATATTTTAATGTATATTAACTACCTATGGTATTAATATTTTTCAGTAAGAAATTAAATATGTGTATTTAATTGCCGTTGCATTTTGATACAATGGATAAATAACTAATAATATTATTATTTAGACTGCTTTAATTTTCAATTATAGAAAAAAAGGTACTTACGTATTAGCGATACCTTGGCGACAGACTTGGCGGTTTTAAGTGTCGCCAATCTTTATTATTTGGAATAAAATATTTTAAAAGCCTTTTGATTTTAAATAAAGTGTTTCATATATATTTTATTATTTGGAACAAAAATTTTAAGTGTCGATTGGCGCCAAATCTGTAGCTGCGGTTGGCGCGTGTGCTCTTTATTGGCGCAACTGTTGCCAAGGTACCGTTAATACGTAAGTACCGAAAAAAATAATACTATTTAGGTAATACACGCATAAAATAAATTGAATAAAACGTAAAAATACTACTATATGGCTTTACTATTACTATTATATGGCTTATCATAGATCACAAGATCATATTCCATAATCGTCCATGATTCAATTTGATTTTCATCAAAATGTAAAAACATGAAATATTAATACGATAGGTATTTTTTTTTTTAAATATATTTTAATACCTTATAATATTAATATTTTTTCAGTAAGAAATTAAAAATGACGTTGCATTTGAATACAATGGATTAATAACTAATAATAAAAATTATTTTGACTGCTTTAATTTTGAATAAAAAAAAAAATACTCCTATTTAGGTACTACTGGTATAAAATAAATTGAATAAAACATCAAATATGATACTATTATATGGCTCTACTACTATCTAGGCGGATCATGGTTTTCATCCTTTATTCAAATATTAAAACGTGTTTTTCAATTCCTTCTATCAGTTCACAGTCTCCCTATATATATATCTTGTTCAAATTTTCAATCGTTCATAAAATACTTTTTTTCATTCACTCATGTTCAAATACATTTTTTTGAACTTGTAGTGAGTGGGTGACAATTCATGTTAATACAGTTTTTTCAAATATTAATTCAGTAATTAAATTAAATTCAATAATTTCAGTTTTTTTTACATTTAAGTAGCACGTATCTACCAATAGAGGGCGCCAGATAAACTTAAAAACAAATGAATAAAAGTTATTTATAAAGGACTTCCTGCAATATAGTGAGGAAAAAAAGATGGAAATGACTTTGAAAATTTTTTTTTTATATTACTTGTTTTAAATATTTATCGCATTAATATTACAAAGTTGAAATCAATATGACAGCGAGCGATGTGGGTATTTTTAAATACAGAATAAGATAAAGTGTCAACACGTTCTGATGGGCAACTCAAATGACTGATAAACGCAGTATAGTGTCGAAGAATGCTAAAAGAAACATAGAGCAAATTCAATAAAGCGGTCACGCATAAGCTTTTCTATTGGACGTGGTTCTGTTTGACCAGCTTCGAAATCTTTATGTTTTCACTTTATGATTTCCAAATTTCTAAGGAATGAAATAAAATTTATTTAAAACAATTAACTTTTAATAAAAATTTCAATTTAAAGTCAATGCACACGAAACCCTCATATGTTATAAGAAATTCAGACGTCGATTCAAAGCCACAAAGGTTACCAATGAACATTGTAATGCTGTTGGGCAAATTGAAATTCAAAATTATAGCACAGATAAAAAAAAAATACAAGCCAAATAGAAAACTGCGAACGAAAATTGAATAATAAGTATTAATAAAATAAGTTTTCGAACTGGTTTTTTTTTGGAATCTTAAGAATTTTTATTGTTTTATTTTTTCTGCTGTCTTCCACACAAAATTTTCCCACCGAATTATTACTAGATTGGTTAATTTAATCATTTATATGGTTTATATAATTGAGGTAGATTGTTCAACTTCAGTGAATCTTTTCAAATCTTTCAGTGAAACATATTTAAAGCTTTTTCATACTTTACTATTATTGAATAGTATGGACAATTTCTAAAAACTAAAAATATTTAAATTATAAATGTTTAAATTATAATGCTTTATTTTTCTGTTATCTTCCACACAAAATATTCACACTGAATTAATACTAGAAAGATTAACTCAATCATTTATACGGTTTATGCAATTGCTCAACTTCTAATCTTTCGAAAAAAATATTTTTAAGCTTTTACTTGCACTTTACTGTTATTGTATAGTATGAATAATTTCTAAAAATACAAAAGAATTACTAAAAATATTTAAATAATAAAACTTTTAAAAAAGTGAAAATATATAACAGGCAAAAGTTGTGATTGCTCAAGAAAAAGTATACAAGATTCGTTGCTCCAAATATCTTTGTACACTAAAACAATTTGAACAATTTTTCATAACCGAAAATGAGGGGCTTGATGGTCGAGTGGCTAGCGCTCTGGAGCTCCGGTACCACAGATTTCCGGTCCAAGTCCATGGATGTTTGTAGTGGTTCGGAATGCCCTTTAAACCGTGGTCTGACATGATCATAGAGCGTTGCGGGGGTATTGTTACTCTACGTTCGTAGCTGATCTTCAAGCTACAAGCACCCCTTGGGTTGTGTTAAGTGATTAACGTCGGTGTATCCCTTGCTTATGACATAAAATAAAAACTGTTTGAGTCTTTGCCAACTGCATTGAAACAAACAAATAAATAAATTGAGGGATACTCAATAAGAAACCCACCAAACTAAGCTTTCTTTGTCTACGCCGGGTTTGGAATGTTAAATAAAATCAGGGAAACAGTTAAGTCCCTCAATTTCAAGTGTTTTCACCATTTTGTTCCATTGATTCTTTTACAAAGTCAATGAAACACTTCAATTTACAGTAAAATGATTCAAACACTTCAATTTACAGCAAATACAGATTCCTTTTATAAATAAAATGAAGACCACGAATCAAATTCTCAAAATATTTTTTAAGATTATAAAAAAAAAAAAAAATAAGAATAAATAACTTTAAAACATTAAATTTAATAACTTTTTAACAAAAAAAAAGTGTTGCGGGAAAAAACATTTTTCTTTCTAATGCTGCTGGCAAACACAGACAGCTTGGTCTTGGATGCCTTAAGGCAAGTGCTGCACAGACACTCTGCATGACCCAGGGGGCGCGTGTCACTTGAAGATTAGCCACGGACGCGGAGTAGCAACGCCCTCGCAACGCTCTACGATCCTATAGACCGGAACCTACTTTTTAAGTGGTTCGAACCACTACAAACAGCCATGGCACCGCCGGGGGCTCGAACCCGAGACCTGTGGTACCGGGCGCCAGAGCGCTAGTCACTCGGCCATGCAGGCCCTGTTAACATTCCATGAATATTTAGATTTTATGGATTTGTAGTGGTTCGGGATCCACTTTAGTCGTGGTCTGATATGATTAGAGTGCGTTGCGGGGTACACCCTGCGTCAGTAGCACTTCAAGGCTACCTTGAGTAGCGCTAAGTGATTAACGTCGGCAGCCCTTGCTTATGGCATATAAGATAACTGTCTAAGTATTTGCCAGCTGCGTTAGGAAAAAGAAAAACGAAAATGAACAAGCAGATTCCTTAATAAAATCAGCATCAGACACAATGATTTTAAATTGCATAACTCCGGAAGACATCATCTATCATCAAAAACAACGGAAGAGGAACAACGGAACAAAGGAAAATACGCACCGGATATGATTCAATTAAATAGTATGAAACAAAATCATCGTCTCTTACCAATCAATCGAAAAGAAGTACTAATTTCACGATTTCGGGCTAAGACCTATCCTCCTAAAATTAGACTCAATAGATTTGGATGAACATCTTCTCCACTATGCTCAAGATGTAATAAATCTGAAAAAGAGGAATATATTTTATTTGAATGAATTAAATATGACATACAAAGAGAAAATTGAAACAGGCTTTTGGTTACTGTCCTATCCTATTCTTGGTTATTTGATATGAGCGACGAAACTTATTACAAAACTATAGCAATACTTCATTTCCCAAGAAAAATTACTTAGTTTTTGTGGGTGTAGGTTATCTTTTTCGTATCATTTAATGACAGATGTTTTATATATCACCACATTTCGGTGTTTCTTTTTTAATACTTTTGGAAACGTTGTGCCCGAAACTGAAACATTGTACTGATTATCTGAGGATCTTTTTATTCATAATGTCTTTTCCTATTTCATTTTTTTCTGAGAGCACATAAGAGCAATTGTACAATTTGAGATAAAGCAGCTAAAGCGAGCATAAATCTCATAGTCAAGACAATTTTTAAGACAATGCATTGAAAAATTTGATTCGTGGACCAGTAGTAAGTGTGAAACTAACATTAGCACTGCTAACGGTTTCCATGCAATCACTTCTACCAGAAACGAGGAAACTCGATAACTATCATAGCATTGTGTGTAAAATGTCTCGCAATGATAGTTAGGGTGTCCGGTGCGAGCTTTCCAGTTTATCTCTAGTACGACAAGCAAATATTGCGCAGTTACCCAAAAAAAAAATTTTCACATGCAATGTTGTTGTTGCTACTAATCCCCCTGGTGCAGAAAAGCCTACACCAGGTCCAAAGTAGCCCGTCGCAGGCGATGTCCGTAGCTAAGGGTAATATGCAGCTTCACTTTTAGCGAGGAACCACGAGGGCTAAAGACTGACTAAACCTCAAGACAACGCTCTACAATACTATTAGAACGGGACCTATGGCCTAAAGTGGATTCCGAACCACTATAAGCATCCATGGACCGCCGGTACTCGAACCCGAAACCTGTGGCTGAGAGCTAGACACTCGGTTATTCAGGTCCCGTATGCAATGCACTTCTCTTATCGCAAGTCGGTGGACTGCTCGCGGCTACATCAGTGGAACAAGAGGTCCACCGATGCTCAAAAAAACTGACTAATTCTTCAACTTCGCCATTGGATACTTTATTTATTTCTGTTTACCCCGCGATTTCCTCCAGACTTGACGCAAATATAGGCCAATCCCTTTTAAAATACTTTATAAAAAGGTGATCTCCTTTTAGAGGTGTATCTCTTGATTCATGCAACATTTGTTAAATTCTGTTAATTGGCAAATTACTTCGCAAAAACTAGTATGACCATTAGTCAGAAATAAATAAATACATAAATAAAATAAACAAATAAATTATTTGAGCAAAATTTATGATGCATTTCGCAGAAAGTTATTCAGTATTTTTCTATATATTGGCAAGAATGCTCATGTACTCGTTCCACTATTGAATCGATAACAGTTCTACCAACAACACAATACTTTCCAATTCAACAATGCAGTTACAAATCGCAATTTGAAATAAAAAGAAAACAGCAACAATAGAAACTTTTCCATCTAAAAAAAAAAAAAAAAAAAAAAAAAAAACAAACTAAACAAAAAATTTTTTTCCCATTTCTGCGTCCATTATTCATTTATCCTATCAATAATCTCGTATGGGACACAGTTTAGACGGTTTTTTTGGCGAGGAGGAAATATGTTGTCTTTAATATCCTACTGAAAATGATGTATGGAAATTTAGCGGTGTTCTTGGAAAAGATTTCCGTTTTTTTTTATACTCCCCCTACAGTTTTCAGATTGCGAGACAAACTTATTGCTAAAAAACCCGGGGTGTTTTTCAGCGGGTTTCTTTCGAAGAAGTCATTTCCATACGATTAAAATGCATTTCAAAACACGTGTTACAACTTGGACAGCTCAATTTGACAGTGCAATGAAGCTATATTGAAATTCAAAAATAATAAATGAGTTCTACCGTATATTTCCGTATCTAAGGCGATAAATTTTAGAAGTTTTTGTAAAAAGCTAAATTAAGAAGATTAGCACGGCACAAGCTATAAATTGCCAAATATAGCACATTTTTTATTTCTTTACTTTATATTTCTTAAGTTTATATAAAAATTAATTTTAAATGAAATTTGTTTATTTGTTTTATGAAAAATGTTTCATTTTCGAAATTGTTTATATCGCTGGCTTATTACGTCTTCGCAAAATGAAAATTTAATGCTGGTTTTAATTTAGTTCGTCGCTCTCTTTATATTTTTTACACAATTTAGGCTAATCAGGGGTGGCCAACCCAAATGATCTTGCAGGCCACTTTGGAAATGCATCCTAACTCCACGGGCCGCATATAAAAATTATATATCCCCCTATTAGATTTAGACCCACTATAGACATTTTATATTCATATTACAACCTGCTATAGTAGATATATTTGTTATATTAGATGTTATATGTTATATTTGTTGTATTGGATGTTATTTGTTATATTAGATGTTCCAAGATGCGCGCGCATCATGAGTTCGCAGAATATAATTTAATTACTCTGTGAACTCATGCATAAAACTGGCAATATCGGTCACATATTCACAATATCATTTTAAAATCAAAGTTCATTTTTCTCATCCTTTCGAGAGTTAATTTTTGAATAGATGGATGCACACATAATGTATGTTTTTAATACGTTGGTTTTCACTACTTTGGCCATTATAAGATGAATATATTTTGTAAAAGTGTGATACATCTCACGGGCCGGAAAAATGTTCAAGGCGGGCCGCATGCGACCAGCCAGGATGGCCACCCCCTGGGCTAATTAGACCAGGACCTGCAACTTAACGTGGATTCGAATCACTCACAAACATACATACAACCACCAGAATTCGAACCTGAAACCTGCGGCATCAATGGCCAGAGCGAATTTAATACTGGAGAAAAGTATCGAACGTATATACCAGAAATAATAACAGAATACTATAAATAATTAGCACATAAAAAAACAATGAAAAAGAAAAATTATTTTAATCTTTGAATTAACTTTTGGATGTTTTAAATGCAATTTTATGCAAAAAGAACAAAAAGGTTTATATATAGAGGTTTAGAAATTTGGATAAATTTTTTGAAGTAAAAACACTCCACTTACATACTGATCGGCTTATATTTGGAAATATACACTATATAGATGATTATGAAATTCCTGTCAATATTTCAGGGATTCTAAGTTATAAAAAAATTCAAACTTTCATGGTGATAGATATCGACCTCTTCATACAATCTACAGACATTTTTTGCCCCAGTAAGTTTCATAAAAATGTATTCTGTCAAGTCGATCCCCCTAAAAAAAAGCTTTTAGCCATCACAGTTTTTAAAATGTGTGAGAGAGAAAAAATAATCTCCTATATTTAAAATATATCATTTTAGAAAATATAAAAATTATAAGTCTTCGGAAAAGTTTATTTTCAATATATTTCTCAAATGCATAGCGTCTTTCAGAATTTCTTAAATATCTTATAATATTTTTTTTTGGATAAAAACGGCATGAAAAAAAAAAAGTTCTTTGAAAACTGACAAACGTATATAACACACACACATATATATATATACGGAAGCTGCCCCCCCTTTCACTCCTTCCATGAGACCACATGGATTCTTGGACATGGTCCAGATCAAGGGTGGCCAACCCGCGGCCCGCCTTGAATATTTTTTCGCCCCGTGAGATTTATCACACTTTTACCAACTATATTTATTTTATAAAGGCCAGAGTAGTGAAAACCAATGTATTAAAAAATACATTATGTGGGCATCCATCTATTCAAAAATGAACTGTCGAAAGGATGAGAAAAAAAAATGAACTGTGATTTTAAAATGATATTCTTGCGAATATATGACATATATTGCCCGTTTTATTGATGAGTTTATAGTTATGAGTTCGCAGAATAATTCAATTATATTCTACGAACTCATGATGCACGCGCATCTTGTAACATCTACTATAACAGGTTCTATATTTTACTTTAAGTGACCTCAGTGGCCATCCCTAAATGCGCACAGTTGATTGTCGATAGTAGAGGTAAACTAGACTCTTAGTTGAAGTTGTTAGCGCTTTTGGTTCAATTTACACCTGCGAATCATTTTTTCCTAAAATAAAATAAACCAAACTCAAAGCACGCTTAAACATAACGGACGCAACCCCCAATGCGATGTGCAAATACCCAAAGTGAGATCGATTTGCGAAAGCTAAGTGACAGAGTGGATTAACAAATATCGCACTAGTAAATAAATATTTTTCATGATTTCATTTTTTTTTTATTTCATTTTATATTTATATATTTTTTATATTTCTTGTTTAGTGTTACATTTTCTTTACAATGTGCGTTTAGTATCATCATTGTTGTATCTATGTTTACATGCACGAATAATAGTAAACACAAAAAATAAAATTCATTATGTTTCAATTTTTCACTCCCAAAAAATGTCTATAGTGGGTCTGAATCTAATAGGAGGATTTATTATTTTATATACGGCCCCCGGAGTTATGATGAATTTTCAAAGTGGCCTGCGAGATCATTTGGGTTGGCCAACCCTGGTCCAGATGTTACTGTCTACCAAGTGGCAAAAGGAATATATATATATATATATATATTTAAGTTTTACAGAATTTAATAATATATTTAAAAAATAATAGCGAATCGTCAGGTTTATAGTTTGGTTCATTTGAGATTGTTTATTTTTTCAGGCCAAAAATTAAGTTTCTTATACGGTGTTGTGGATTATAGGAAGATATTACGATATTTATAAACATTGCTACAAATTGTTTCATTACTATAATTTCCCTTGAAATCTGAAATAAACGAAATTGGGAAATAAATTATTTTATCACAAAACAAAATTAGTAAAAGAATTACTTTTGTAAATTCTCAAAATTAGTAAATTCTTATTAATATTACAGATTAAAGAGTTTTTATATGATCTTCGCTTAAAAAACATGATTGCTCAATTTTCAACAATAGATAATTTCACAAGTGTGAAACTCAACCTATCCATAATTTTAATCATTCTAAAATCGCAATCCATTTCTATATTGTTTTTTTTTTTTTTAACTCATTGTTGAAGTAAGTTGCGTACATGGACTCCAAAACGATTTTATAATTAAACATAACTAACATCATAAAAAGTTTTTATAAGTACATTTTTTTTCGTAAGTATTTATAGCAAAATTCAATTTTAAACAATTTCAATAGATAATACTCATAATCATTTGTATTAATAATAACCATTTGTAATAATAATAATCATAATTATATCATAATTATCTATGTTATTTCACTAGAAATTTGTTCAGTTAAAAAAAAAAAAAATAAATAAATATATAAAATAAAAACTTGTTTGATATATTCTAAGGAATGTCTTTTCCCTTTTATATATATTTTTTTTCCACTTTCATATTTCTGTAATTAAACTGCACAACTTCGACACTGGAGTATTCGACTTGGAAAAGAAACACATTGTTCCCAACAGTTTAGAACACTGTCAGGAATGCGTGGGATGTGGAGAAAAGAATGCCAATAAACGAGAGGCAGCAGATGTCGTTTGCTACCGCCCACTCACTGCTTGCCGCTCGGAGGGGGAAGGAGTGCAGACGTTTTCCAGCAGACCCCCAAGTGACAAATGCCTCGAAAACACGAAAACATTCCCATGCCTAAAAAATGTCAGAAGCATGTTTCAAAACAAGTAGCGGATTCCAAGCGATTCCATCCCATTCGTATCTTAAGTAAAGTTCAATGACAGACGATTTTTTAAAAAATTAAAGTAAAAGTATTTTTTTTTTTTATTCCTACCATTAGTTCACACTTGCCCTATCTATATCTTGTTCAAATTTTCAATCGTTCGTAAAATACTTTTATTCATCCACTCAAGTTCAAATACATTTTTTTTTTTTTGAACATGTAGTGGATTGCGCTGGATGTTAATACAGTTTTTTTTCGAATATTAATTCATTCATTAAATTTAATTCATTAATTGTAGTATTATAGAGGAGAAAAAAAAATGTCTCTTATATAAGATATTTAGCAGGATATAAATGTAGGAATAAATACCGTCAGTGTAGATCCCTGGAAAAAAATTTCTTTTCAGATACTTTTTTTCTTTCTGGGTTCTAGTCTGAGTCAAGAAGTGAACAAAATGGAAAATGAAACATTTGAATAAATTAGTGAGAGAGAGAGAGAATTTTTTCTAACATAAAAAAATGAATGGAAATTATTTATTAAGGACTTTCTGCAATATAGTGAAAAAAAGGTAGGAATTGTATCTAAAAAAAAATTTTTTTTATATTATTTGTTATTTATAATTTCGAATAGCTCCCAGTTTTAAAATTTTGTAGATTATCTGGGCGTTGATAAAATGCATGTTCTTTATATACTTTTGAAACGAATTCAACTGAATAACATTCTAACTTTTTCTCTTACATAAAATAAATGATTTAAACGTGTTCGTATTATTGATATTTAGTTTTTTCCTCCTTGTGTTTAAAAATTAAAAGTATTTTGTTTGACATTTTGTATAGTTCTTTAATGCGTTTTAAAATAAAAACGATAAGAATTGTAATTAAAAGGAAAATGTATAAACATGCAATTATTAACAGCGGGTTCCAAACGATTCCATTGCATTCGCATCTTAAGTAAAGTTCAATCAATGGCAGACGATTTTTTTAAAATTAAAGTAAAAGTATTTTTATTTATTTATAAATTGAATACCTTCAAGTTTTTAAATTTTGTAGATTATCTGGGTGTTAATAAAATGCAGAATTCCTTTTTATATTTTCGAAACGAATTCAATTGAATAATATTCTAACTTTTTTCATTTATAAAATAAATTATGTACATGTGTTTGTATTGTGATATTTAGTTTTTTATTCCCTATTTGTGTTTATAAAATTAAATTATTTTGTTTGATATTTTGTATAGCTCTTTAATGCATTTTAAAAATATATATATATAAAAAAATTGTAACTCGAAGAAAATGTATAAACATGCAATAATTTACAGAAAAACTGGAGTATCTATTTAACATAACTTTTTAAATTTCTTTATTTTATCAAAAAAATTTTATTCACGTTCGTATTGAATGTTTTACAATTTTGATATTTTCTTGAATAGCAAGAATTTTCTTGATATTTTTCTTAATAAATTTATTCTAGTATATGATAGTTACGAAAACTGAGTAATTTTCTTAAACAATTCAATATTTTTAAAAAAAAATACTTTTAATAACAGTTAAAAACTTAAAATTTCACAAAAATAAAATATCTTTATATAAATATTTCATTAACGTTTGTGGCAAAAACAATCACCATTATTAAAATATTAGTGAAATTCAACAGATATATTAGCGAATGAAATGAGTGATATTACTGCTACGATGTTTACGAGTTTGAAATGTAATTTGCAATACAATAGATGTACGATATAAAAATACCAATACATTAGAACAAATTATAGCCGGATATGGGTTTATTCACCGTTGAAGACGTAATGGCGTTAGTTAAATTCTGTAATCTGTTGCTTTGAAATTTTAGCTTCTGAAAAATGGTGTACATAAGGTGAATATGATTATTAAATTGTTAGAATTGAAAGGAGATACTGTCACAAACAAATCATTTAATTTTAACAACGCAAAGCAGGCTAGCAACTAACAAAGCAATAATACAACGCGAAGCCACACTAAACTACAACTAACTAACTATATATATATATACTGGGTAATTACAATTGAAGTCCCAGTTTCAAAATGCTGTAAAAAAAGAAACACTCGTCACAATGAGTTCAAAGAAAAATTCCACCGAATTTTTCATCCAATCTTGTATAACCTTACCGTGGTGGATGGGCTTGCACTAACACTGTCACAAACTGTTGAATGACTTGGAAGTCATTTTTTTTCCCGTTAAAAAACCGAAACAATCAAGCACATTGAACACTACAGTTGGTTTAATGTGCAACTCATGCCAAATACGTTGTCGTTGGGATTCAAAATATCACTGGCGTCAGAATTCCCTTTCTTTATGCCGCTTACAGCACCATCTATTAATACACTTTAGAAAAATTTTTGATGCCGTACCGTTTCCCCCTTATTCGGGTATTTTCAATTCAAATTTGAACTCATTGTGACGAATGGTTCTTTTTGACAGTATGACTTTAATTATGATCACCCGGCATATATATAAACGATGGAACTCTCTATGGTTGCCACACCTCTCGAGTGCAAATTATTTAACATTTTTCTTTTTCTCTCCGCTCGCTGTCCGCTATATTTGTTCTAGTGCGAATTCATGGTGGATCCAGTTTATTTAAACATTTTTTTTTTTTCTCCACGTGCGGTCCGCTGTAGTTCTCGTGAACGGTGAATTTTTACTTAATTTAAACTTAAAAACAAGTAATATAAAATTTTTTTTTTTAAAGTCAATTCCTACTTTTTTTCAATATATTGCAGAAAGTTCTTTATAAATAAAGTTGAAATTTTCCTCTTACATCGGGCGCCATCTATTGGTAGATATATACAACTTAAATCTAAAAAAAAAAACTAAAATGAATTAATTAAATTTAATAAATGAATTAATATTTGAAAAACTGCATTAACATCCAGTGTCATCCACTGCAAGTTCAAAAAAATGTATTTGAACTTGAGTGGATGAATAAGAAGTGTTTTATGAACGATTGAAAATTTGAACAAGATATATATATAGGGAGAGTGTGAACTAATAGTAGGAATTAAAAACACACACACACACACACTTTTCATCTTAATGAATGAACATAATCACAATTACTGCGGCTGCATAATTATTGTTGGCTGCCTAAATTGACAAAAGGAACAAAAATTTTAAAAATTAATCTAACGAAGGAATAAAAATTTACTACAGAATGAATTTTAAAGCGGTACCAACTAATACTCTTAAGGAGGTTTAGTTTGTCGCTCTACGGTCATTTTGTGCACAATTTAGGCTCATTAGACCTGGTCCTACAGTTTAACGTGGATTCCGAACCACCATCAAACATCCATGCCACCACCAGGATTCGAACCTGAATCCTGTGGTACCAAAGACCAGAGCGCTAGCCAAATGGCCATCTCTGCAGCTCATGCATTACGAATATGAAATGTGCGATCTAAGTAATCACAACCATTCTGATTTCTACAAATTTCAATTTCAAAATAAAAAGAAATTTTAAATCTAAACATTTTAGCCATTTTTTTTTTTTTTTTTTTTTTTTCGATCACAAAACCATAATTTTTTTAGAAATTTAGAAAAATCTAATCTTTAGTCGGATCACTTTGTCATATTTTTGCTTCTTAAATTTAACTATTTCACAGATAATTCTGCTTCATCCTCAATCTTTCGGATTCTTAAGAACATTTGTTATCTTTTAAGGTACCATAAACAACATAAAATTTTCAAATTTATCTAAAATATGGCATGATTAATTTCGTTTTATAGTCTTATTTGCTTCTACCATGATAATCATTTTGGTTATTACATCTTTAAAACTCCCACTATGAATATAAATGCATTTAAAAAAAAAAAAAAAAAGAATTTTATCGTCAGTTTTAACATATTTAAATAATTTGAAAAAGGATTTAATCTCTATCAAACCTCATTCTTCAAATTTAAAATGCTAATATCATAACTACTAAATTTATTTATGCATATGCTATAATCAGTGACAGAAATTTAAATACATAGTTCGGATGAATTACCATGCATTCTAATTTTTAAAAAATCAAAATTTTGGATAGACTTTTTTTTTTTCTTTTGAATGAAATATAATTATTTAAAAAAGAGCTCCTAATTGTCTTCCTGATATGGAAAAAAAGAAGAATATTAAACTATAAGTTCTAATTTCTGGCAAATGGAACATATATAATAATAGCAGATATATTACCCTTCTAAATGATGCGTTTACAAACTTTTCCTATAATTGAAAAATTTAGCTCAACTTACAAAAGATTATCATGGCGAAAAATATTTCAAAATACATTATTATTATGAAAATTAAACTATAATTAGAATATCTTTTTTTTTTTTTTAATGAAGCTGGCAATACAGAGACAGTTAACTTTATGCTATAAGCACGGGCTGCATCGCTGTTACTTATTTAACACAACCTAGCGGGCACGTGTAGCTTGAAGATATGCTATGGAAGTGAGTAACACTACCCCTTACTACAACGCTCTACGGTCCTATTAGTTTGGGACTTACTGTAAAAGTTGATTCCGTAACACCAAAAGCATCCGTGGCACTGTCGAGACTCGAACTCGAAGCCTGTAGAACCAAGCGCTAGCCCCTATTTATTTGCTCCCAATATTCCAATTATAGGGTCTGATAGCCGAGTGGCTAGCGCTTGGTTCCACAGGTTTCGAGTTCGAGTCTCGGCAGTGCCACGGATGCTTTTGGTGGTTCGGAATCCACTTTAAGCCGCAGGTCCCGGTCTAATATGACTGCTGGTAGGGTAGGGCTGACAACCCTACCCTACCCGTAAAAGAAACTATCCCTTGTCTTGAAATCTGCCTGTATACAAAAGGTCCAGAAAATAATATGATAATATTAATATAAGAATATCATTCATTGTTTTGACTATTATTCGGAGGATTTAATATTTGCAGTTTAATTTTTTTTTATTAAATTTTTTTAAGTAAAAAATAATTCTTGTTCATTGAAGCAATAGCCAATTAAGTAGCAGTTAAAGTACACTTTATAAATTATACATATTAAATAATAATTAACATCATATAAATCCCATAATAAGAGCAAAAAATGATTTTATTTTTGTAAATAGAATAAAAGCAATAAATATATCTTCTTCTTCATCGGCTCAACAGCCCATGGTAGACCATTTGTCTTTTGGCACATTTAGAGACAAGAGTTGTTTTCTTTTATAGGGGTAGGGTTGTCAGCCCTACGCCCAACGTTCTACAGTCATATTAGACCGAATGATGGCCGAGTGGCTAGCACTCTGGCTCTCGGTACCCCAGGTATCAAGTTCGAATCCTGGCGGTTCCATGGATGTTTGTAGTGATTTGGAATCCATTTTAAGCCGTAGGTTCCGGTCTCATACGACGGTAGAGCGTCACAGAGCCCATTCAGACTTCTTCTCTCACCCACATCATTCCCAAACTGTAAAGGGGCAACTCAGCTCTAGGTACAGTGATGTGGTGTAGTAGTAACAGTAGTAGTAGTAGTAGTAGTAGTCATATTAGAACGGGACCTACAGTTTAAAGTGTATTCCGAACCACTACAAACATCAATGCCACCGCCGGGACTTGAACAACCGAGAGCAAGTCTAAAACTAATTATAATCGTTGAATTATTAATTCACTAATGTGTATTTCAATCAAAAGAAGAAAATAAAAAGGGATTATACACATTTTAAAACTTGTGATAATAAAAATATTTCAACTTCATTACTTTAAGGAAATAAAAAATATATATAATTTTCATAATGATGATATAAGAAAACGTATGAATAAAGTCCTTCATTGTGTATATAAATGAAATCAATTTAATTTCGAAAATCTCATTTCTATCTATTCATGGCGTTAAAATTTATCTATTCATGTTTTAACTATTCTCGTTAAAATGTATCAATTCATGGCGTTAATGATAATAAAAAATGCATTAAAATTTCTCGCTTCGAAAGATAATTATAATTTAAGCTATTCAAAAGAGAAATGATATTAGCAATTGAAAGGAAATGAATTTATAAATTTAAAACAAATACATGATATTTGTAAATTAATTAATTTACCTTTGTTCATCCGATATGTTTCGCATAATAATAATAATACGATAATTATTTAATCAAGACTGCTTTAACAATTCTCTTTTTATTCAAACCTACGTTGTATATTACACTTATTACTTAATATGCACTGTCCTCCTTTTAATTAGTAAAAAAAATATAGAGAAAATGAAAACTTGATGCTTAGACTCTGTTAACGCATAATAATGTTTTCAAAATATGAAATTTCTCTATTTTCGACGCTGAAATTTTTTTTTTTTTTTGAAGTTACACAGAATTTAGAATTTTCAATTATCATGCCTAATATATGTGCAGTTTTTGAAAGTGGTACAAGTCGACTTTTATATTATATGGAGATATTTAAGGTTTGCATTTGAATAGTTTGAAAAAGATGGTGGGCCAAGGTGAGTCAAGAAGACCGTCTGAAATAGATAGTATATACTGACCATATATTGAACATATACTCATGTCCATAAATTAAGGATAATTCAGAATCACACAGAAATTGAACTCTAAAATAAAATTTCACCTGTAGAATTATCACACACATCTTGAAGAAGAATATGCAAAAATACAGGAAACCACCAGATGCCGCGGATAGTACGTCACAATGACGAGAGTGTAAAAAGAGGGTATATAAGGAATGGTGGCAAAGAAGTAAAATTGTTCACAAGCGCTTTAAAAGCCTTTCAGTGCAATAACCGCATAGTTATGGCACAAAGAAAGCTTTTGGATGATTTTTTACGTGGTAGAATTATCGGACGACTGGAATGTGGACGTACCCAGCTGGAAGTATCCGAGGAACTTGGAATCGCCCAGAGTGTCATCTCCGGGCTTTGGCAACGATTCCAAGATGATGGTAATGTGAGTAGATGTTACAGCCCAGGTCGCCCCCGAGTTAAAACGCCGAATGAGGACCGGTATTTAGCAGTTACTGCCAAAAAGAAACAGACGGAGCACAGCATCAGACCTGTCTCGTCAGCTCTCTTCAGCTACCGGTACGACAGTTTCAAGGCAGACCGTGTACAGACGCTTAGGGCACATTGGTCTATATGCTCGTAGGCCTGTCAGATGTGTTCCACTTACCGCAACTCACTGTCGCCTGCGATTAACCTGGAGTAGAGAGCATGCATTGTGGACACCGCGACAGTGGTCTGGTGTGATGTTTTCCGACGAGTCCAGGTTTAGTTTGCAGTCTGATTCTCGCCGGACTTTCATATGGAGAGCGCCAGGTACCCATTACCACCAAGAGAACACCATTGAACGACACCGTTACGGTGGTGCAGGATGGCTCGTTTGGGGGAGGAATTATTCTTGGTTCCAGAACTGACCTGCCTGTTCAGAGTGTAACGATAACAGGCCACATCTATCGGGATGTCATTCTGGAACAAGATGTACGTTTGTTTCATGGGGGCGCCATGGGGGCTGAATTTCTGCTTATGGATGACAACGCCCGTCCTCACCGTGCAAACATTGTAGACGAATGCCTTCAATTGGAGGATATCACCCGTATGGATTGGCCAGCACTCTGGTCGTTGATACCACAGTCTTCAGGTTCGAATCCTGGCGGTGCCATGGATGTTTGTGAGTGGTTTGGAATCCACATTAAACTGCAGATCCCGGTCCAATTAACTTAAAGTGTGCACAAAATGAACGTAGAGCGAAAGACGATTTTCAAACCAAAGAATGGTGGAAATCTTGATTACTAATAATCATCATCATCATCATTAGCGCAACAGCCCGATAGTGGGCCAAGACCATCTACCTACTGGCAGATTTCAAGACAGGAAATGTTTTCTTTTTACGGAGTAGGTTTGTCAGCCCTATGTTCAACAGTGATATTAGACACGGACCTACGGTTTAAAGTGGATTCCGAACCACTACAAACATCCATGGCACCACCGGGACTCGGATATTAAACATGTGGCATTGAGTGCCAGATTGAAAGATATTGGTATATGTTAATACGCTCATTTTATGTTTTTAAAATATTAAATTGCTTTAAGTTGATAATGTTATCGTTTTATAAGCATTAGAAGAAATTTATACTTTTAATGACCTTAAATGGACTTAGGTCCCTTTCAAAGTCAACAAAATCTGAAATTCATACAATGATGATATATTAAATATGGGATTTCAATTGAATCAAACCAATTTTTTATTAAATATGCAAAATAAATAAATTAAATAAAAGGCTTTATTTCAATATTTCTACAGGTAATGCCATTTTGATTAATTATAATTTTACATTAATAATTAATTAAAATGGCATTTTTTTTTAATTTTTAATTTTTATCATTATGAGAAAGTTTTAGAAAATGCTGTATAGAAGGAATATAAGATAATAGATACATCGCATCACTGAATTTTTTTCGGATGTGATGGGCCTGGAATGATGATATATAAAGGTGCTAGTATTACATTTTCAAATCTTCGTGGTCTTCCTCATTTAGGGTATAATAGGTTTTAAACTCCGCACTTTCATCAAACGATGTTTCGTACAGCATTGTATAGGGTGAACAAACAAAACACACTATTAATAGTGTTTTCAATTCTAGCTATGGAGTCTTCAAACTTGACTTGCCTTGATTTTGGTGCTTTGAGACGTATGCTCGCTGACGCTGCTGTTTTTTTTTTTTATTTATTTATTTTATATTGCCTATAACGGTTTAAAAATCCTTTTAGAATACAAGAAACGTTGCTTGTACTTTCTAGCAACCAAAAGATAATAAACCAGAAGTCAATTCCAAGATTTTTAAGTCAATTCCTACTTTTTTTTTCCCACTATGTTGCAGAAAGTCCTTTATAAATAATTTTCATCCATTTTTTTAGTTTATCGGGCGCCATCTATTATTAGATACATGCAACTTAAATCTAAAAATATAAAATTAATTAATTAAATTTAATGAACGAAATTAATATTTGAAAAAACTGCATTAACATCCAGTGTCATCCACTACAAGTTAAAAAAAAAAAATGTATTTGAAGTTGAGTGGAGGAATGAAAAGTATTTTATGAACGGTTGAAAATTTGAACAAGATATATATAGGGAGAGTGTGAGCTAATAGAAGGAATTGAATAAGAAGAGTAAACTTGAAAATGAAATAAATAGATAAAACTACTGATTAAATAGATCACAATATTTTAACAGTTAAACGATGATTAGAATATATTAAGTACAACTACTACTTAAACTAAAATGCGAAAAAGAAATAATAGACAGTTTTTTTGCATACCGTATTTTGGACGCCCGTTAGCTTTTTCTCCCTAGCGCGCATGCTCATAAGAAACATTATTACAGATACGCATGCGCAATTTCCTATGAGCATGCGCGATAGGAAGAAAAAGCTAACGGACGTCCTACGGTAACTAACATACGGTATGCAAAAAAACTCTCTATTAACAGTGTATAAAAAATGATGTAGATAAATTATGTAGTATAAATTATGAATTAAATATTAAGACTTTGCGAAAAGTGGACTTACACCACTTTCAAAGTCATTACATTTGTAATTGCGTTAACTTGGGGCCTGAATGGCCGAGTGTCTCTCGGTGCCACAGGTTTCGGGTTCGAGTCCCGGCGGTGCCATGGATGTTTGTAATGGTTCGAATCCATTTTAAACCGTAGGTCCCGGTCTCCTATGACTGTAAGAGCGTCACGAAGCCAAAGTCAGACTTCTACCTACGAGTGCTCCATCAGAACAGAAGCTGCACCTTCTTCCATGAGGGACACGACAACAACTACAACATTGCATTAACTACATAAATGTATACTAGTATTATCAAAATGATCACAATTTTGAAGGATTTTTCGGAGGTGGAACACTCTTTATAGATAAAAAGCTCATAGCAAATTGCATTCATTGTTATCATTAACTGCCTTTTATCAAGAGTGGACTTACACCACTTTCAAAGTAATTATATTTATAAACTACATTAAGTTGATTGGTTTGATTTGGTTTGTCGCTCTACGGCCATCTTGTGCACACTTTAGGCTAAACAGACCGGGACCTACAGTTTAACGTGGATTCCGAACCACTCACAAACATCCATGCCACCGCCAGGGATTCGAACCTGAAGCCTGGGATACCAAAGGCCAATGCGCTACCCACTTGGCCACCAAGCCGCCAAATTTAAGTTGAAAATGATGTACATTTTGAAGGGGTCTTTTGAGGAGAACTCTTTTTAGATGAAAATCATATAGCTGATTGCATTCATTGTTATCATTAACTTCCTTTTTGGCAAAAAATGGACTTGCACCACTTTCAAAGCAAACGGCTCTTATAATGTTTTATCAGCATTTACGACAAGTTCATTTTCACTTTTAAGATACTCGTTTCGTGCTTGTTAAAACTTTCCTTTTAAACTTTCTAGTTTTACTTTATTTGCGTCATTATTATTATGAATGAAGAATATCGCCGGTTCCGCCCTTAGGACTACTGAAAACATAAAGGGAAGATGTAATAGTAGTGCGCGTTTGGGGGGGGACGTTTAATAAAAATAATGGGGTGGTGAAAGCATTGAGAGGGAAGAGAAAATAATTGAATTTCCTTCATAATATTAAATAGAATTAGGTTTAGTGTGGTTCCAAATCTGCCAACAACAAAAAAACTGCAAATAGCAAATTGCTAAGATTTCAGAATAGTGCTGGCAAAAAAATAGAACCGATGATTAATTTATTGATAGCAACGCACTGGGTTCACTCTTATCATTAGGATATTTTTGATGATATGCAGAATTTTTATTTTCACATTGTCTCCATTATCTTCATTTTCCATGCGAAATGCGAATGTTATTATGATTTGATTTTAATAAATAATAATGTGATAATTTCAAGCTTCAAGATGTCTTATTTTACAACATATCTATTTACACTACGCATGCATATAGTTATGATCTTCATCTTCTTTGGCCTTTGGTACCACAGGTTTTCAGGTCCGAATGCTGGCATTGGCATAAATGTTTGTGAGGGGGTTCGGAATCCACGTTAAATTGTAGGTCCCGGTCGGATTAGCCTAAAAGTGTGCACACAATGACTGTAGAGCGACAAACCAAAATCCTTCATCTTCTCCATTAGCGCAACAACCCCTCTGGTGCTCCATGGCCGACTACCTATTGGCAGATTTCCGAGACAGGGAGATGCTTTCTTTTTACGGTGTAGGATTGTCAGCCCTACGCTTAACACTCTACAGTCATTTTAAACAGATACCTACGATTTAAAGTGGATCCGAATCACTACAAGTGTCCATGGCATCTCCGGGACTCGAACCCGAAAACTGTGCTACCGAATGTTAGTCACTCGGCCGTCATGCCCCAGGTAAATATGTAAATATATAAAAGAAAATAAGATTCTAATAAGGCTGATTATCACGTATGCTGGAGAAGGCGTGGACATTAAAAACGCCAAGAACTTGGATTACTTCAGGGTCTTTGAGAGGAACATTTTGAGAAAAATTTTTGGACAAAGAGTTGACAATACTACATGGATTAGAAACCCAACAAAGAAATGGACATCTAATGAAAAATGGAGACATTGTGAGGTACATCATATCACAAAGTATCCGCTGGCTCCGACATGTATATTGCAGAGATGAGGGAAACGTCATTAAAAAGGGTTATGTTATGTCAATTGTTCAACACTAGGAAGACCAAAGGAAAGGTGGTCGGATAGTGTCAGAAGAGGATATTGGACAACTGAAAATTATTAACTGCATATAGTGGCATTGGAGCGAGACAGATGGAGGTCTGTTTGTATTGGAGGCTCAAGCCTGTAATGCCAGTAAAGAAGAAGCGTGCATCGAATGGTTTTCACACAGTTGAGTCTTAATCCTGGAACTTAAAAGAAACTGCATGTGTAAGTGGCACTACTAAGACTAAAACACAAACAAAAGAGGAAGGGGTAAAAAAAAACGATTTTGGCTGCATTTGATATAGAGTAAAAATACTTTTTAATGGCCAGTTTTCCAAGTTTCGTCGGTTGGTCAGTTTGGTCAAAGAACTTGAATTTGCTTAAGAACTTGAAATAATATCATTAAAGAAAAATTCTTTATTATTTCTTGCTGAGTATATTGAGCTTTGACAATCTGTGGATACAACTTGGATCACATATTTCATATCCATAATACATGAATACGAGGCGTTATAGGAATATTCTTTAATCTTACAATCATATAACTGTGGACATTTTTAATTTCATTGATGAAAACAATATATATCAGCAATATCGTTAACGGAAAACAATACGGAGTCCACTCGTTGGAAGCAAGTGTAGTCTACTGAATAGAAGAAGAATTTAAAAGAAAAATTTATCATATCTATTAGTTTCTTCGCTTAAGAAAGATAGATTTCCAGTGGGACACGAGTAATCTTTTAGGACAAATAAGTTTGTGAAAAAACAAAAATAAAAAAAAAATTTTTTTAAAGTCAATTCCCACTTTTTTCCACTCTATTGCAGAAAGTCCTTGATAAATAATTTTCATTCATTTTTTTTTTTTTTTTTTAAGTTTATCTGGCACCCTCTGGGTAGATACATGCAATTTAAAATGTAAAAAACCTAAAATTAATGAATTAAATTGAATGAATTAATTAATATTTGGAAAACTGTATTAACATCAAGTGACATGAGTGGATGAATGAAAAGTATTTTATGAACGATTGGAAATTTGAACAAGATATATATAGGGAGAGTGGGAGCTAATAGAAGGAACTGAAAAAAAAAAAAAAAGACTAAAGGGACTTTAAACATCTAATCACGAAAGAAAATGGTCAAATGGTACTTCAAAGCAGAAAATAACCGAGGTCTTAAAAAGGCGTCGGCCCTTAAATCTAATAATATTCTTTTAGGGCATCAATCTTTTGTTAATTAAACTAAAGGTCATTATGTGATAGATGGGAAAACCTACGAAGAGCAAACCACAATTTTGCCCAACAAAACTATTCTGATTGCTTTTGAGGGGGACTGAACGTTTGCAGTTCTTCCTCTTTCCTCAAAAAGTTTGGAAACGAGGAAAAAAAAAAGAATAAAAAGAACTGTGAGGTCACGAAGTCAGTCTGGAGGCACGCAAAGCCATTCATTGTTGAGCACGAGATTCATTGTTGAGGGGAGTAGCAGGACAATTTCTGTACCGTAAATCGGAAAAGCATATACAATGTC